>SJYX01002096.1:5445-17240 GCA_006410675.1 Oreotragus oreotragus
TTTTTTTTTTTTTAATTTTAATTGGAAGATAATTACTTTACAATATGGTGATGGCCTCTGCCATACATCAGCGTGAATAGGATGTAGGCATACATGTGTCCCCTCCCTCAAGAGAAATTCTTAATAGTTTGGAATTGTGGAGTAAATTTGGAAAATACTGCTAATTGCACACTTTAAGTCCAAGGACTCATGTTTTTAGTTTGGGAAATCCTTAGCTACTGTTTGTTTTAATATTACCTTTTCTCCATTCTCTTGTTGCTTTCTAGATTTCCTGTTGGTTATATGTTGAAACTTCTGGATCTCTTTTCCACCTTTTTAAAAAATGCTTCTTCTGTACTTGTCTCTTTACTTTGGTCTGTGAAAGTTCTTCAGGTTTACCTTTAATTCCCTAACTTGCTTTTCTTACTGCATCAGCTGTTTAGCCATCTTGAATTGTTTAGCAGTATCCAGCTTATTCATTTTAATAACTTTATTCTTGTCTTGTGGGTGCTGTCTCTCTAGGCTGGTGTCAATAAATAAACTTAGAGTTTAAAATATGTATTGGTATTTGTGTATCTTTCAGAGTATATTATTTTCAAATTGGTCACATTCTGGGCTATAATACATTCCAAGAAAAATTGATATGTCGCTTCTATTTTCACACTTGCAAAAAACCTCAGAATCCAAAATTGAAATTATTAAAAGTTAGAACTAAATAATGGCAGGTCAGATGTGGAATGTGGCTGAAGAGGTACAGTGAAATTTATAGTCAGTATCTATAAAAAAAGATAAATAAGGAGAAAACAAACTGAACCTTTGAAACAGGAAGTTAGAAAAGTATATAAAATAAACTCAGAGAGTAGAATAGTTATTTAAGATAAAAACAGCATTAGTGAACTAGGAAACAGAAATAAACTGATCTTTGAAATGGATAAAGGGAAATAAGAGAATGAGAAAACAAGACCTATGGAGAAAATATTTGCAAAAGATACCTGTTACCGGAAATACATAAAGAATTCTTGGAACTCAGTAGTAGGATAAAGACCCAATTTTAAAGTGGGCAAAAATCTTAATACTTACCTTATCAGAGAAGATATACAGACGTCAAGTAAGCATATGAAGAGATATTTAACATCACATATCATCATTAGGGTACTGCTCATTAATATGGGATTGTCGAAATTACCACCACACACCTTGGTTAGAGTGACCGAAATCCAGAAAACACCAAGTGCTGATGAGGATGTGGAGCAGCAGGAATTTTCATTCATTGCTGTTGGGAATGCAAAATGGTCCAGCTACCTTGCTTCCAGTTTGGAAGTTTGTTACTGTATAATCCAGTCATGCATCTTAATAGTTACCCAAATGAGTTGAAAACTTGTGCCCACCAAAACCTGCACATGGATATTCATAGCATCTGTATTCATAATTGCTAAAACTTGGAAGCAACGGAGATGTTCTGCAGTCGGTGAATGGATGAACGAACTGTGGCACATCCAGGCAATGGAATAGATCATTGCTAAAACGAAGTGAGCTATCAAGCCATGAAAAGACATGAAAGAACCTTAAATAAGTATTGGTAAGTGGAAGAAACCAGTCTGGAAAAGTTGCGTACTGTTTGATCCCAAGTGTATGACATTCTGGAAAAGGCAAAATTATGTGAATAATGAAAAGATCAGTAGTTGCCAGAGGTTAGAGGGTTCCAAAAGAACCTTTTGGGCAGTGAAAGTGTTCTTTATGAAACTGTTATGATAAGTATATGTCAAGTATACATTTATTTAAATGCATTGAATGTACAACACCAAACCTGGCACCTCATGTAAACTGTGGGTGACAGTGATGTGTCAGTGTAGGTTCATTGCATCAAATGTACCACTGTTACATGAGATGTTGACGGAGGGGGCGGTTGTGTGTGTGTAGTGGCAGAGGTTATATAGGAAACCTTTGTACTTTCAACTTTGAGCTTAAAATTGCTCTTTAAAAGGTAAAGTTTATTTTGAAAAAGAGGGAAATCATTATAAATCGTTGGCAAATGTGATTGGGGTAAGAGGAAGAGGCAGAAATAAACAACATTGGAAATAATGTATAATTATGGTTAGGAAAACATATTTCAAAAGTTTTAATTAATACTGTGTATACCACCACAGGGCTTCCCTGGTCTCAGGTAGTAAAGAATCTGCCTGCAACACGGGAGACCCATGTTCCATCTCTGGGTCAGGAAGATCCCCTGGAGAAGGCAATGGCAACCCACTCCAGTATTCTTTCCTGGAAAATCCAATGGACTGAGGAGCCTGGTGCGTTACAGTCCATGTAGTCTCTAAGAGTCGGACACAACTGAACGACTACACACTTACACCACTTTTACGATTACATTTGAAAGTTCAGAAAGGAAATTACCAATCTCCCAAATAAAAAAGTAGGAAGACAATGGTAGGAAAATGTAAATACAGTAGAAGATCCCTCTCTTTTTCCAAAAAGCACCAGATGATTTTATGTTCAAGTTCTATCTCAACAAACAATTAGGGAGCTACTAGTTCCTACTGAAAATTATTTTAGAATGTAAAAAAAGATAAGGCATCATTATTTCATGTTAGCCAAATCAGAATAAATCTGGTTATGATATTTGACAAAGACAGCATAAGAAAACTACCTTTGTTATGAACATAGCTTTTGATTTCATGAATAAAAAATAATTGAAATAATAATAGTCTAATAGGATTTCTCCTAAGAATATAAGAATGGGTCACCTTTAGAAAAAAACTTGTCTGTAGCATTTACTACTTTTAACAGATTGATGAAGAGAAGCCAAAAGCTAATTATAAATGTCAGCAGTGTATTAATAATATTGTGTATTTACCCCTGAGTCAGGAAAAAAAACAATTTTTTGCAAACTAAGAAGGTAATTTCTTAGGTTAATAAAGGATATCAACTAATAACCTATAGCAAAACTATACTTAATTTTTAAATATTAGAAATGTGCCAGTTAAAATCAGACACGGTTATTGAGAGTCACCACCATTTAAATGTATTGGGAGTTCTAATACATAAAATAATACATGGAAAGTTAAGTAAGTGGCATGAAGGTTGTTTGGGGGATGGGAGGATTATGGATTTTTAAAAGTTCTTTATGCTTTTTTGTAGTCTGTGAATTTCTCTCAATAATTGCAGAAAAACTTTATAACAAAATAATTTAATTCAGAAAATAAACATTTATTTGTAATGAAAGCACTTTTCTGTAAAAAAGAAAGATTTCTGTGGTGGTCCAGTGGTTAAGACTGTGCTTCCAGTGCTAGAGGCGTGAATTTGATCCCTGATCGAGGACCTAAGATCACATGTGCTGCACAGCATGACCCAAAGAAAATAAAACATTAAAAATAATCATTTTAATTAAAAAAGAAATTCATATAAGAGAAATTCTGTGAAAACAATATAATTATTGCCTAGGAGACTCAAGACAATCAATTGGTAAACTATTGAAGTACATAGAAATTACCTAAGAATTTTTGTGAATGCCAATGTCTGGGCTCTTTTCCATTCTTACCTCTCCTCTCACCCCATTAATACCCTTGAAGAATGAAAAGAAACACGGAGTTATAAGGAGGCTTAGCTTCAGTGACACTGTGTGTCTCGCAGTTCTTAAGTATAAAAGTGAACTTATATGATAATCATACGATATTTAGGATCCCAGGAATCACAAGCAAAAATAGATAATATGGCCAGTAAATTTTGTTACATAGAAGGCAATGGCACCCCACCCCAGTACTCTTGCCTGGAAAATCCAATGGACGGAGTAGCCTGGTGGGCTGCAGTCCATGGGGTCGCTAACAGTCGGACAGACTGAGCGACTTCACTTTCACTTTTCTCTTTCATGCACCGGAGAAGGAACTGGCAACCCACTCCAGTATTCTTGCTTGGAGAATCCCAGGGACGGGGGAGCCTGGTGGGCTGCCGTCTATGGGGTCACACAGAATCGGACACGACTGAAGTGATTTAGCAGCAGCAGCAGCAGCATTAAAAAAATCTTGTTTTCCAGTTGGTGACAGAAAATGAATTCTAATATTATTTCTATTCATTTTGACACACTTAAAGATGATTCTTACCTTAGTAAAAATTGTGAAGGTTTCAATTTCTTCCTCTCTTTTCCATATACTAAGCATATCAATATTTCTTGTGTTTATTAGTGAGCCATAGTCCCTGTCCTGGAGGAGGGAATCCATAGTCCAGCAACAGCAATATAGGTATAAATAGATTGTTAACAGTAATTATTCTTACTTGTTTCCTGGACTTCTAGTCCACAGCTTTTAAACAGGTCTGTCCTGACCCTAAACATGAGTGATTTATTCTTTTGAAAAATAAATTTCGGTGAAGGTGGGGAGGGCTTGTAGACAAGGAACCATTTTAACTTTCTGGTCTCTCTTGTCTCTTGTAGCACCTTTCCAGACTTTTGCCATTTTCTTTCTTACCCAGCATTCTGCTTTTTAACTCTGCAGATTTCTTTCTTTTCTGTTTTACAAATTAAGTAGAATTTTCTTTATTCACTAGGCTTCTTCCCATGATCCTCCAGGTGAACACATCAGAGAATCAGAAGTATAGCAATAACAAGTCTGTCTTTCTTTAAGGCCAACCTTTCCATCTGGGCTTTGATTCTGTCATTTTGTGGGATGTTGCTTTCATTATTTCGTTTGTTATCTTGAACTGTCTCCTTTTCTGGTATATCAGTTAGGGTTTTTAGTTGTAAGCAAACTGAGAAGTTAAGTGAAAAGACATTACATATTGAGAATCAGCCGTGAAGTCTGAGTTCAGGAAAATGCCAAACTATTTTAATGGAAGAGCTGTTACTGGTGCTGTTGGCACAGACATCACAGCTTGTAGCATCAAATATTGAGTGTGTGACACCATGACTAGTAATTCTGCTATTGCAGTCTTTGAAAATTGAGTATCTCCTTACCTCTGATACAGTAAATTTCTTGTTGAAGAACACTTGTGTCCGACTCTTCATGACCCATGTACTACAGTCCACCAGGCTCCTTTGTCCATGGGATACTGAAGTGGTTTGTCATTTCTTACTTCACGGGATCTTCCCAACCCTTGGATCGAGCTAGAGTTGCTTGTGTAGAAAATAACTCACTAATTTCATTCCTAGCACTTAACACAGTTCCTAACATATATAGTGTTTAGTAAATACTTTAAATTCAGCCCTTTCTAGCTTTTGTTTTTCTTCAGTAGAACTTTTATCTAACATATAATAAATTACGTTAGGATTGACAAAATACGTTTGTCGGGAGTTTGAGACAAATCCACCTACCACCACCACTCTGTGCCAATTAGTAACAAGTAACAAGTTGGTATCTTCTTTTCTGCAGCTCAGATTTCTTTTCTTATAGGTATGTTTTGTTAAATTTTAAAACTCATTGTAGTCAGTAATGTATAAGGTGAATGTTAGTTAATAAATTAACTGGCCTGTCTGATGTTAGTTAATAACTGGCCTGTCTGAAGTGAGGAGCAGTACAGGTGGCAGATGACTACTTTTAATGAACAGGTGTGATCAAAGAATCTTAAAAATGGATTATCAGTCTTTTCTACCCTATGTTGCAAATAGCTTTCCACTTTTCATTCTGAAACATTAACACCCATTTAGTAATTAAGTATGGGGGTTAGTCCTTGTACGTTATTGTGATAGTATGTAGCTTTCCTTAACCACGTTAATAATAGTATATTGTTTCACAGTTAACTGCTAGAATGCGAAAGTAAAGTTGGTTTGTCAGATGGCAGACTTTTGTGATAGCATTCATCACTGTTCTACAGTATAGCAGAGTTTTTCCTCTTCAAACAACTCAGGTGTTAGTGGGGAGCAGTGTATAGAAAGCAGCAAATGTATTATCTTATTATTGCTATTGTGGTTAAGAATTTATTGATGAGATAGCATTTGATTGGACTTAGAAGGTCAGGGGAATGTGAGAACCTGGGTATTACAGGTTCAGAAAATAGTTTTGGTATGGGGGGTGTTTAAGGAACATATGTTGAATGGTAATTGACATTTACATGAATAGAGAGGAAATGATTGGATGTGTTTAGTGGAAAGTACATTTTGGAAGACCTTGAATGCTTAGCAAAACTAACAGTATGAGCTGATTGAAAGCAGGAAGACCAATTGGAAGACTATTTCAGTAATACAGATAAAAGAAAAATGTTGCCTTGACTTAGGTTGGTGACAGTTAATTGAAAGCAGAGTATTGATGGAAGAGATGTGAAGGAATTTAACAGAAAATAAAGGAGACTGGGAAACTTCTGGAAATCATTCCATCCACTAAATAGAATAACAAAGAACATCTGGTAATTAGTAAAATAGGAATTAGAGGGTTAAAACCCAAGAGAAGATGGAAATCTAGACAGATGAGCCAAGTACCCCAGTCTGCTGTGCCCTAGAGGCATATGCTGATCCAGAAGAAGTAGCAAGGAGACTGAACTGTGGTTTTTGTTGGCCTTTGGTTAGTAGGAAAAAAAGTTAGAGTTCTCATCCCACCAAGAATGAGGATTAGGTAAACTAGCTCTCCTAAAGACTGAAGATAGTATTCAGGTCATCTGAGTGGCCCAGAAAACCTCAAGCCTTGAAGTTGAATTAAGATGGTTCCAGACTGTTAATGTACCCAGACACCTGACAGAACCAAGTATGAATTTTTTCTAGGGAAAAGCAGCAAGGCCTCAAACTACTTCCTCAAATTATTTTTTATAATTAAAGTATACTAGCTTGAGATTCTAGATATTAGTCACACTAAATTAGTAAACTAAATTAGGTATGCTCTCATCAGGGAATTAGAATGTATGAGCTGTCATACAGGTTTGGAAGGAAAAAAAGCTTATTAAAATAAGCAAAATTAATTCAGTGAATTAGTTTAACAGCTAAACAGGTTTAGTGTACTATTAGATTGGTGCAAAAGTAATTGAAGTTTTGGATCCTGAATTTTAAATCATTGTAACTAGGTTCAAACACATGTTCGTATTTATTAATCAAAATAGGAACTGTTAGAATCAACACGTTTTTGCCAGTGAGAAATAAGTTTGTTTATTCCTATAGCATAAAACTCCATGTGTTAGGAGTTGGTGAACTCTCTTGGAAAGCATTTTCTGCTTCCTGCTGGTTGTGGAAACATTTTCTCTGCAAAAACTTGTTGAGGTGCTTGAAGAAGTGGCCGTTGGTTGGCAAGAGGTCATGTAAATATGGCTGAGGCAAAACTGTGTAGCGCAGTTCGTTCTGTTTTGAAGCCTTGGTTGTACGGCGTGCGGTCAGGCATTGCTGTGGAGAAGAGTTGGGCCTCTTCTGTTTACCAGTGCTGGCTGCAGGCATTGCAGTTTTGGGTGCATTTCATTGATTTGCTGAGCATGCATCTCAGATGTAATGGTTTCACCGGGATTCAGAAAGCTGTAGTGGATCAGACTGGCAGCAGAACGTGGAGCAGTGACCATGATCTATTTTTGGTGCAGGTTTGGCTTTGGGAAGTGCTTTGCGGCTTCTTCACTGTTCGGCCACCGATCTGGTTGTCACCTGTTGTATAAAATCCACTTTTCATCACGCTTTGCACTCAGATCAAGAAATGGTTTGTTGTTGTGTAGAATAAGGGAAGGCACTGCAAAATGATGATTTATAGTCAGCTTATGAGGCACCCACTTACCATGCTTTTTGACTTATCCAGTTTGCTTCAAATCCCGAATGACCGTAGAATGATTGATGATGGGTTCTTTGGCAACTTATCCCGTAGTTATAAGAGGATCCGCGTTGAGGATGGCTCTCTCAGTTGGTCATTGTCACCTTCCGATGGCCAGTCACTGTACTCCTTATGTTCAAGGCTTTCGTTTCCTTTGCATAACTTCTTGCACCACCACAGCACTGTACATTCCTTAGCAGTTCCTGGGCCACATGCATTGTTGAAATTATGAGTTGTAATTTTGAACTTGAATAAAATCACTCGAATTTTCTTTTTGTCTAATTTGATTTCCACAGTGTAAAATACATATGAAATAAACAGCAAGCAATAAGTCATGAGCAAAAAACATAAAGCAAGAACTGTGCATTAAAATAATGTATAACATAACCACCTTTATTTAAGAATGTATTCCAATATCAAATTGCAAATTTCAGCAGTGCAAAATGCAGTTACTTTTGCACCAACCTAATAGGAAATCAAAACACTATTCAGAATTATGCACACACACTAACTGATGGAAAATACACAAGAGAAGAAACATAAAAGATACAAGAAGGTCTCCACTGAGTTTAGAAAAAGGAGAAAATAGGGCAGAGGTGATATTCGAAGGTTTAATGACTGATTTTTCTAGACTGGTAAGAAATTTTAACTGTTCCTATGCAAAATAATATTCATTGGAAGGACTGATGTTGAAGCTGAAACTCCAATACTTTGGCCACCTGATGCAAAGAGCTGACTCATTGGAAAAGACCCTGATGCTGGGAAAAGTTCAAGGTGGGAGGAGAAGGGGACAAAAGAGGATGAGATGGTTGGATGGCATCACCGACTCCATGGACACGAGTTTGAGTAAACTCTGGGAATTGGTGATGGACAGGGGGGCCTGGCGTGCTTCATTACATGCGCTTGCTAAGAGTTGGACACAACTGAGCAACTGAATTGAACTGACTGATGCATAATAAAATGCTGTTTTATTGATTCTGAGATCAGTTTTTCACACCTTAGATACCTGTCTGAAAACTAAGTGCATCTTTCAGTTGATGGCACCTTACAGTCCAACAAGATTGATAATTTGACTTATGTGAAAAATTTCCCATTTCACTTTCTGGTAAGATCATTAATTTTGGTGCCAAAGCATTTTATGAAATATGGTAAAAAGAAATCTACATTTTAAAACATCGTAGTAAACCTGTAAACATAAACAGACAATCATAAAAGCAATAAGATACAAGACAGATGACTTACAAAAAGTGAAACTATGTGTGTATATATATAATGTATGTAGAGGGAAAAATAGAAATTGAAAGTTTACATTCTTCCAGAGGATAGCTGACTTCCCAGTACTAAAAGTGGAAGTGATGGTAGGATGATCCCTCAGTAGATGAAAGAAACTAAGTGCTAATCTAGAATACTGTAATCATGGAAATGTGTTTAGAAACAGTGCTATCTTTTAAAATTAATATTAAAATGGCTCTATGTTGTACTTAGCATTTGTATTTTTTAAAGCCAATATTTCAGATTCTATCCATGTTTATTAAAGTTTCAAATATTCATAAGTGCTATTTAAGCAACTGTTAGAATGTTAAGGGAAAATAATTGTAGACTGCTACCTAATTTGTGCTAAAACATGTATAAATACATGTAAAGTGGATGTATAAGAATAGTAATGAGCTAAACATTCATCTTAGTCTCAAGTTAATGAGCTAGATGTGTCAAATAGAAAAAGAAGAACAAAATAAATTCAGAGAGAATATGTACAAGAAGAAATACTAAGGGAGACGTAAATGGGAAAGAAACATACAGTAAAAGGGATCAAGAAGACAAAAGATGAGATTAGTCAAGAAAAGAAAGCACAAATAACCAATATCAGTCATGAATGTCCCTTTGAATCCTAAGATACTTAAAAAAGATACTGTTAATAACTAGGTTGAAATTTTACATGAAATGGATAAATTCTTAGGAATTTGCAGTTTACAGAAATTTACATAAGAAAGAGAAAACCCTTATGGAGTTATAACTGTGAAGTGAAACTTTCAATCAAGTCCAAGTCCAGATTTGGATACACTGGAAACTGACCAACATTTAATGAGACAGAAATTCTAACCTTATAATGTATAACTTTATATTCTTTTAGAAAACAGAAAAAGAATTTGCTCCACCTTCTTGACGCTATCACAACCTTGATACTAAAGCCCAAAGGAAAATTACAAAAATTACATGTCAGTTTCTATCAAATATTTGGGGAAACAAAACCCCCAAGTATTTGCAAATTGAATCCAGCAGTACATAAAAAGAATTAATAATCCGGCAAGGCCAAGATTTATCCCAGAAATGCTAGGTTGGTTTAACTTGAAACAGTTAAATATGATCACTTGAACAAATAAATGAGAATAATATTTCGGTAGATGCAGAGGAGCAGTTGCTAAGAATTAACAATTATTCATGATTTTAAAAAAGAAACACCATTAGCAAAGTAGGCACAAAAGGAAACTTTCTTAATCTAACAATCTGTAAAAGCATCTGTAGGAGATATAGTTCATGATGAAATGTTGAAAATATTTCCCTTTTATATGGAGTTCCAGACATGGGTGTCTGTTATCTTTGCTCATATTCAACATTATACTGAAGAAGATCCTAGCCAGTAGTATACCAATAATAAAAAGTATAGTGGTTGTAAGGCAGATACTAGACAGTTAATAATCACTGATATGAATGGTGTATATTGTAAATCTGAAGGAATCTACAGATAAGTTGTTAAATGATTTTAGAATTATAAAAATTTGTTTTTCAATTAGCAGCAATGCAATTGCATATCTTTGACCCAAAAATTCCACTCCCAGGTATACAGAGAAAAATAAGCATGTCTAAATTGAAAGTTACATATAAGTGTGTTCATAGCATTGTTACCCATACGAGCCACAAACTACAAAAAACTCGGGTGTCTATAGATAGGTAACTGTGGTATATTTATATAATTCAGGAATGAAAAGTAAAATAGTGCAACAACTGACTACATAGATGAATCTTGAAAACATTATATTTAGTGAAAGGAAAACAAATTCAACAGAATACTTAGCCTCAATATGGTTCTGTTTATATGAAATTCAAAAACAGGCAAAAATAAGTTACATTGTTTGAGGGTGGATATTTAGGTGGTTAAAATGGAGTAGTGATTATCTCTTGCGGGGAGAGCTTGTTACTGAAAAAGAGGTGTTTGGAGGGTTTCTGAAGTACTAGCAATGTTCTAGCTCCTGACCTGGATTGTATGATGCCCCCCTCCATCACCTTATTCCCTGAATTCTTATCACATTTACTGTGATAGTGGCTTTTAAGAAAAACTCATGATGACAAAATTATTGACATGGCAATGATGCCAGTCATTTGGAATTCAAGAAGACATACTAGCCAGCTGTATATATAGTTCTATAACCAGACTTAGTTTTTAAGCGATAATTGTTCCTGCCTTGAAATTTAGTTCACGAGGGTGGGATGATTTGGGAGAATGGCATTGAAACATGTATACTATCATGTAAGAAACGAAGTGCCAGTCTATGTTCAGTACAGGATACAGGATGCTTGGGGCTGGTGCATGGGGATGATCCAGAGAGATGATATGGGGTGGGAGGTGGGAGGGGGGTTCAGGATTGGGAGCTCGTATACACCTGTGGCAGATTCATGTCAATGTATGGCAAAAGCAATACAGTATTGTAAAGTAAAATAAAATTAAAAAAAAATTAATTCATATTACTTGGTATATTTCACATATTCAAGGAAAATGAAAAATTAAGATCTAAATATTCTGGAGAGTTGGCTGATTAAGTGCCAGTTTGCTTAACTATATTTCTGAAAACATACTGAATGACTTCACTGGTGGTCCAGTGGCTAAGAATCCCCGCTTCCAGTGCAAGAGGGCACAGGTTTGATGCCTGGTTGGGGAACTCAGATGCCACACACCACACACATACTGAATGAACAGTAAGAACTGTAGGGTGAGGCTTTATAATCTCTACTGAAGACCCTCTCACGTTGCTCTTCTAACTTAATTTTGCTGCGCTGCACAGCCTGCAGAATCCTAGTTTCCCAACCAGGGATCTAATGATGCTCCAGCATTGAGAG
>SJYX01002098.1:0-13098 GCA_006410675.1 Oreotragus oreotragus
ATCATGTAAAAGAATCCTCTAAATTTGTTGTTGTTTAGTCGCTAAGTTGAGTCCAACTCTATAGCCACCTGAAGGACTATAGACCACCAAGTCCATGGGATTTCCCAGGCAAGAATACTGGAGTGGGTTGACAATTCCTTCTCCAAGTGACCAGAGCCTCCTGGTAAATAGTCAGTGCCCAGTAAGTAGCTATTGAATGAGTACCGAATGTTTATGCACTGCCTCCCCCCCAAATTTTCTTGATGACTTTCTAGTACCAAAAGTCCTAGGATTTAGCAGCTGGGCTTAAAAACTTCACATTAGTCTTTGTATAATTGAAATAATAACTTCAAAGTATGTAGCACAGTTCCATAAAGCTAATGTCACTTGCCTATGCTCATCAATTCTAATGAAAGAGAGAAAAAGAGAGGGAGAGAAAAAGCAAACAAGCCTAAATGGTATTGCCAAAGACTAAATTAAAGGTTAGTGTACCCTTTTGCAGGAGTTGGGGGAGTGGAGGCAGTGTTTGGGGCATGGGGTGGAAAGTGTGAGAAAAGACAATTCTATACCCTGGAATTTCAACACCTTGGTATTCCACAAAAACCAAGAGCCAGCTCAAGGGAGAACATCTGCCAACTGCTTCCAAATGAAGGAGAATCATTCTTCCAGCAAGAAAATAGTGATGAAGGGCCATCTTAGACTGAGAAGAAAATTGAATTTTCACAGTGCCAACATCAGGCTTATTTTTAAAATATTCCCTCAACATTTGTATATGCACCAGGAGAAAGAGAATCAGGAATGTGGTTCCTCAGAATTAAAAGCATATTGGAAAAATAGTTCTATTAAGCATGTGCCTAATTTAAAATACAGAAGTTTTATTAGGTTGAGATATATAAAGCTGAATACTTTTGAAAACCAAAAATGGTGAAATAGAGGCAATTTCATATGGTTTGACCTAAAAGAGGATGTCATACTAATCGGTAGGTGGTTGTAAATCACAACAATACCTAATACTTTTAAGTTGTGTTGGCTATAAAGTGACTTTCCAATGGTCACATAGGTGGTAGATGAGAAGTTTTCTGACTGGCAAAGTCCCTCTTTTAATAGGCCTGCCCTTGAGTATTTATTCATTCAACACATATATCTGAACATTTACCACTAGAAGGCAGTGGCACCTCACTCCAGTCCTCTTGCCTGGAAAATCCCATGGGCAGAGGAGCCTGGTAGGCTGCAGTCCATGGGGTCACTAAGAGTCGGGCACGACTGAGCGACTTCACTTTCACTTTTCACTTTAATGCACTGGGGAAGGAAATGGCAACCCACTCCAGTGTTCTTGCCTGGAGAATCCCAGGGACAGCGGATTCCCTCCCACCAGGCTGCCATCTATGGGGTCGCACAGAGTCGGACACAACTGAAGTGACTTAGCAGCAGCAGCATGCATGGTGCTCAAGGGCATTTTTCAATGTGGGAGAATCACCTACTATTTCCTGCTCAATTGTTGGCCCCAAGAGCCATCAGCTGTGAAGGCCTGAGTTTGTCCAGTGTGAGTCAGATCAAAATCGCAGGGGGGTGAGTGGTGATAAGAAATGACAAAGAGAAGTTGCAGACCTGATAATGAGATCTGTCTGCTTTTTTCAAGGGAACAAATGTGCATTTTAGACCCCATGACAAGCAGAGAAAGGGAGGCAGCGTGGGTAGAACACAACCTTAAAGAAACCCATCCATCCCTGTTCTATAGTCACAGCTTTCTCCACCAAAACAGTCATCTCAGAGGGCCGGAAAGCAAGGTTGAAACAGCCCTTTCCAGCCCCACAGGGCATGGGCCTTGGAACTGTAGCAGCATCACCTGGGCGTTTGTTAGAAATACACACTCCCAGGCCCCACCCTAGACCTTCCCTACCAGACACTCTGGGGCTGAGACCCAGGAATCCGAGTTTCAACAAGTCCTCCAGAGGGGCCAGGGAGGGGGAGCTTGCAGATTCAAGAAGCCGAGGGTCTCTGTTTTAGGGAAAAGGAGAGATCCTGCCGGGGGAGTAAGAGGGTTAAAGCAGTGCAGGGCCCCACAAGGTACTATAAGAACACAGGCCTTCCAGTCCGAAACACAAGTCCTGCTGAATTTCCCATTTACACACGAAAACACGAACGCTGTGTCCGTGAGCATTTAGTCAATGAAAAATAAAAATAAAGCAAAAACACTCACTGAGTGTTTCTTAGGTCCCAGGATCTTGGCTAAGTATGTCACAAAGGTTTCATTTAGTCCACAAGACAATCTTATCATAAAGCAGGTATTTAACAGGTACAGAAACCCTTGAAATCCGTGAGAAGTAAAACACTGGGAGGTTAAATAACTTTCCATTTTCCGAGCATCTCGCAAGTCACGGACTCAATTGCAAGTGAGGCCTCCTGATAGCCCTCAGCTATCTATCTGCTGTATTTCAAGACACCCTAAAGCACCATAGCCCTCATTCCCATTATGAAAACATGACCGTTTATCCATACGTTTTTCGATCAAAATACTCTAGCTCCCACGACAAGGTGAGAGGAATGAAGGACCGAGGCTCTCTTTGCTGACTTCCAATCCAAACCAAATACTTTCTAGTTTCATGTAGGGAAAAAGCATCCACCGGAGAACAAAGGATGTAGCGCCACCTAGTGCATTCATGTTCCTATTTATCTCAAAAGGCTTTTCGCTTGTGCGAAGAGCACTGTAATGAAAATAGAAACTACTCTGGACAAATCACTACAAAGCGAGCAAGCCCAGCAAGGAGCGGAGACTCGGTTCAAGAAGCTGGCTCAGCTGTATTCCTCTTCGGTCACGACCTCCTCTGAGTTGTCTGTGCCGCCGCCCGTCCTGGAGGAACACAGGACAGGACACGCCCAGCTAGGAACCCTGTTACCCGCCATCTCTGCGCACAGAATCTTTAAGCACAGAGAATGCCACCGTAGGAATCTCCAAGAAGGATTAAGCTTGTACAACAGAAATGCTAATTCTGCTTAACTACGCGGACCAGCTAGGCTTCACTGAATAAGACATCCCTTTCATTGTCTGCACACTCTCCTGAAAAAGCCACAGGGCAAGTGAAGAAAAGAAACACAAGGCAGTGAAGTCATTTGACTAGGTTCCTTTAGTGACAGGGAGATCAAAATGACAGATTTTGCCAGGCTTAATCTGACTCTCCACTCAGAGTGACAAGAAAGGGGGTATTGCCTCTGGCACAGGCTCCAGAGGTTGTCCAGATTGTTCAGGGAAAATTTCAACTTCCTGCTATTTCGTGATCTGCTCCAAACAAGATAAAATTCCAATCTGTTCCAAGCCACCCACGGCAGCAGCATTTTCCAAAGTGTCGGAAATATTTGCTGTACGGCAATGGGGTTCCACATTTATTCAAGCTTAGAAGGCATTGGATTAAAACAACAACAACAACAACAAAGTCTACTGATTGAATCCAGAGCCTTCTTCACCTTTACCTGATAAATCTCCAGATGAAAGGTATGTCCCCTCCACTCCCGCAGGTAACTAGTCAAGGACTCTTTCCTTCTTTCTCTGGCAGAGCACCCAGCAGATGGGGAAACACACAGAAAACCCTAACCTAAAGTGGGTCTATCACACCTCCTGGTTTCTTACAGCACAGCTTAAAGTGAAGCAACCACACAGGCTGTTGGGGTCCTTATGGTGACTTCGGTAGTGAGTATTTAAGAGAGCCCAACTAACGTGTCTTGGAGAAAAACTGAATATCCATTGTCACTTTCCAATTTAATTACAAGTAGTTTCTCTTTCTTTGGCTTCCCAGGTGGCACAGTGGTAAAGAATCTGCCTGCCAATGAAGCAGACACAGGAAGTGCAAGTTTGATCCCTGAATCGGGAAGATCCCCTGGAGAAGGAAATGGCAACCCACTCCAGTATTCTTGCGTGGAAAATCTCCTTATTAGCCAGCTCCATCAACCCTGGGAAATGAGATCTCTATTCGACCATTGCAGACAAGAAAGAACAGTCTCTTCTTCCATCTCTGCCTAAGCACACATCTTTTAAGTCGGAGTGTACTGCCTGCCCTCTGCCCCTCTTCAGAGTTCTGGAAGCCCCTCCTATGCACAGAGTCTGATTCTTCCCATTAGCAATTAGGGTGCACTTGGGGGTGGGCAGAGGACAGAGGAGGCGGAAGGCACAGTCTCTGGTCTCCAGGAGCCTGGATTCTTATCACTGTTGCCCTTGTCTGCTCAGCCCTGGCTTTATTCTCTGGTTCTGAAGACTGAGGATCATTAGCTGATTTGCCTGCCCTCTGCAGCAGCACCCAGGGGGTCCTGCACAGCTCTACCCTGGATCTTCCCGTGGTTCCCCAGCATACCTGCAGCAGTCACCTCTGCCCCTACTCTTTCACTGATCAGAGCTGAGGCCACTGTTGGAGCTGCTCTGGGAGATTTTTGCTTGTGTTTTGCATGATGTCTCCGTGCTCTCTCCTAGAAATGGCAAAGACTGCTTTTTACTGGTTTTCCACTTTTGGTAAAAATAAGTACTAGAGAGAGAAAGACAGACAGAGAGATGGAGGCCCCAGGAACCTGCATGCTATCAATGTTCTCTTCAGTTCTGGAAAGCCAGGAGACAAAGAAGCTGTCACCCTGTCACTTCAAACACTCTGAACAGGCTGGCAGAGCTGTGGGACCATCCTAACTATAGCCCGAGGCAGTGGTCTCACAGCCTTTCCAGGCTCAGCTCAACCAGTCACCAGCCAATGGGGAGGTCCTCTCCTGGAGACCCCTTTCAATATCAGAGTGGTACGTTTATCCTTGCAGCACTCCTTCTTTCCACCTAGCACCCAGACAGGATTTCCTTTTATCACTCTAATTTGACACAAAAGTGCTTCTCTTCCCAAATTGCATCCAGGAGAGACAGAAAGAAATTCTATTCTTTCTTTCCTCTCTTCTGAGCAGCATCGTCCATTTTCCCTGGGCTCAGACAACTAAGTCGTTAATGCAATCTCAGGCTTGTGCAGAAACAGAACTGCCATTTATAGCCTCACTTCTGGGAAATGGCCATGCCTAGGGCACAGACTCAGGCACCCAGGGAGAGAGGCCTATTCCATGATTGAAGGCATAAGTCCAAGGGTCACTCTGCCTTATGATATATAAACTTTCAAAATGGAAGTTTATGAGTTGGGAACTTCTTTCATTTAGGCATTGACAGAATGGTCCTCTAACGCCATTGAAAATAAAAGATTGGGGTCTTTTGGAAAATAAACCTTGCTATACAAGACTGCAAATGTGAGATGGGGGCAGGAGAGGCAAACTACAATTCCCAGGAGATAGGTGGCAGAAAGCCCAGTTCAGAGGGTGCAGAAGCTGACCTCTGACATCCTGAGTAACTACCACCTCCCATCTTGCCCTTAATAACGCTTGGTCCTTCCTCTATGTCTGGATACTAAGAAGTGCCAGTTTCATACTTTGCTTTGAAAGGATGCCGACTCCTGCCTTAGATCTGGGGGAAAGGGGGCAAAATCTCCACTCTAAATTCCAAGGGAATATAAGATATTTACATCTCAGGTTTTTTTTTTTTTTTTCCTACCATTTATGGGGACAGAGATAAAACACCATTCAGTGAATGTCAAGAGTCTGTTGGTTTTAAGAACAAATACTAAATTAGTTAACATGATCATCAAGGTCCTATATGAGCCTCTACTTCCTGCTGGCCTCCCAAATCTTGGTCATATCACTGACCATGCCAACTTGGCTGGTCCTCTTTCAGACCACCCCAGGTGCCTGGTACTTCCTGCTGTAAGGTCTTTACACAACTGTACTCTCTGCTTAGAATTCACTTATCCCTTCAAAAATTGTCCGTAGCCCCCCTCACCCAATGAAAACCTCCTCGTCCAGCGGTACTCAGCTCAGATGTCTCTTCCTCATCAACTCCTTCCCCAGTCTTTAGTTGAGTTCTCCCACCCGACCCTTGCTGAGTACTTTCATAGCCCTCTTTGCTTCCCAGTGCTTTTCAAAATGAAAAGTGAGGAATTGCTCGGATAATTGGCTGATTAGGCCTGTCTCCCCCCTCACTCTACTAGCAGAAAGAATTGCAGATAGAGGCAGCCAAATTGTGATATGAAGGAAGGCACTACAGGGCTTTGAAAGAAAGCTCCCTTAGGCCACAGCTTCTGCAGAGAGGCAATATCTCATAGAATCAAGGACATAAACACTAGAGTCAGACTGCCTGGATCGTCATCTCCGCTCTGCCGCTTGTCGAGTCTGTGACCTGGGGAAATTTGCATAACCTCTCTGTCAGATTTCGTCTTTGTAAAAACGAACTATTTGCACTCTGTGACCTCTGAGCTCTGCTATTTGATCTTGGTTTGGGGTTTATTTTTGAGCTTTCAACCAGATGGTAGGTATCTGAGGCCCTGTACTTCTTATGGACCAGACAGGGTTTTCTGTTCGTGGTTTGGATTGTGAGATTTCGTTTCATGCCTTTAAATTAAGTATAGGGGAGCACTGTGCTTTCAATGACCATTCAATGCTCTATATGAAGCTGGTGGCTATGGACTGAGTTCCTTGGCAATGTTTTAGAATATAAGTTCTATTTTCATGTGAAAGTTATGACCACAACATAATTTTCACTGAACAGAGATTATGGATTTTCCTGCAAAATTTTATTTATAAATTATTTTGGAGTCAATATTGAAGCTCATTATTATATTCCCAACTTGGCTGTCTCCTGCACAATCTGATAAGAGAGCAACCTCGCAATGTGGGGTATCTTTCTTACTGCCTATTGCTGGTCTTTTCTGCACTTTAAACACAAATAAACGTGCATAAATATATAGAATAAAATGCAACAAGCTATGTAGTTGAATCACTAGAAAAGCAGGGAGACAGTATGGAGGCTTTCTCTAGGTGCTCAGCCCAGATATTTTAAATCAACCACCATAGGATCAATGAGGGTATGACACCATCTCATCTTCCCCTTGATGGCAAGGAACAAATTGGCCATGTGACGACTGAGGATGGCCCTGGGTCTCAGGCATCCTCAGTCCATAAATTCTTCAAGCCTGCCTCCCTTTACACTTGATGCACACCTTTCCAGCTGCTTAGAGGCTCCAGAGAAGGGCGGGAGCAAAGACTGGGCATGTATTTTGCTAATCAAAATTGGCTTCAGTCTGAGTTTGGCACTTGAATTATGTCTCCTCCAATGAATGATTCCACCTGATATGACTGCAAATAACATTTGATTGTGTTTGTTTCTAGTTTTCTACCTTAGAGTTTAAATGATTTTCCTTACATTTCATCCCCAAGTTCATGAGATAATTTATGACCTGATATCTACAAAGTGACTCCATTTACTATTATTATAACCATGTCATTCCTCCAAAGCTTCAGTCTGGAATATTATGACAAAATAGCAAGAATATAATTTTAACACACATAAAAATTATTACCGTGCAGCTGTGCAAGTATTTCTTTCCTGTACTGAGGTCCACAATCAATTCTATTTGTGCATACGACACAAAGAGAGTAATAATTTAACACTCCTTGATAGGTTTTTTCTTCCTCCTTTTCCTGAAATCTATTCAGGAGGTAGTAAAACGCCTCCAAAACCTAAGCTTTGTGCCAAATATATGCAACAGTCCTCCTGCACAAACTCGAATGAAACAATTAAGAAGCTGCTTAAGTAACCATTTGCCACAAACCAGAGTGAGGGATTTGAAATATGTACAAATATTTTTAAATAACCCCCCAAAGGGGAAATTCGTACTAATAAGTGAGGGCTGAGGCAGTGCCTGCTGCCAGCTCTGCATCCTGGGAGTACATATGAGTAAATATAAACAGGTTCCAACATTTTTTATCTTCCCTAAGGTATCTGAAAGAAAGGCTCTGATTTTAACGGCTACAAATCTGGGGCAGAGCTTTTTCTAATAAGATTTCATAATCTTCACAGCACAATACTCTCTATGTGAGAGCAATCCCACGACTCGTAATTCCCCAGCAGTTAGTGTGCCAGGGTGAAGTTCTGAGTCTCAGATAACATTACGGCTGTGGTTTATGCCCTGATTGATAACATAGTCGATGGAAGCAACCTGTCCCAGAGAAAGGATCCAAAAAGCTTTGCATAGTGTTTACGATACAGATAACCTCCCGGCTGACATCCATGGAGGAAAGCCTTTGATGGATGAAAGAGGCTCGGAGATCCTGTGCACCCAGATAGCGCTGGTGAGTTTCTCGTATATCACTCTTTAGACAATTATAGCACTTTAGTCATTTTATTTAGTCACAAACGCTTAACTGATTTTTATAACAATATGTTTTGCAGAGAGTATTTGATAAATATAATGAAATCATTTTATGCTAGATCCCAGGGGACAGGCCAGGGAAAATGTTGTTTAAAGACACTATTTCTTTGTTATGCATCATATTAGATCTGTACTGTTACTGGAGTCTGAGCCTGAATGTTTGAGAGCCTCCATCACCAATACATCCTCTGCCTAATTCCTTGCTGCTTAAAAGGTGGTGAGTTGACCCCAGCATCAGCACTACCAGAGAGCTTGTTAGAAATGCAGAATCTCGGGTCCCATCCCACACTTACTGAAGCAGAAACTGAACATTAACCAGATCCTTCTGTGTTCCTATACACGTTGAATTCTGAGATGCGCTGGTCTATTACATCTTAGAGCAAGCTGCAGCCCCAGATTGGAGCCAGTAAAAAATAGAAGGGAAAAGGATGTGGACACCAAGTAACCAGGTTTTTTTCACACACACACACCCACCCCCCAACCCAGCATCCTTTCCATGGAAGTTTGACGTTGACTAGCAGTTCTAAACTGCAACTTAAATGGCTCCAGTGGGCCATGGATTATATGTAAAGTAGTAAACACATGACAGCGTTATGCAAAAAGAGAAGAGAAGGACTTCTAGAGAACCTGATAAAAGAATGTCCATGGTTTAGACTAAAACTTCTTAAGCTGCTTCAGGGCAGTTTAATGAGTGTGGAGTGTGCAGAATGAACTCTACATCCTCTGAAATCTATCAGTTTCTCAGATGCCTTTCCTGCATTCACAACTTTGATCTACCCTGATTCATTTCATTCCTAATAGGTTTCACTAGTCTCCTAAAAGCTAAACAACTAAAAGAATGAGTTATGGTACACAAAAGGCTAATGGGACATCCTTAAAGCAAAGAGAAACAACAAAAAAGAAAAAAAAATATTATTTGGACTCTAACATCTGATGCAATTGTGAAGTTGCTGGTTATAGAGAATTCAAGATCAGATGCCATGTGCACCCTCTTTAAAGATTAATCATGACTTGGAGAGGCTCTTAGCTGATTGAAATGAACATTAAGTTTTTGAACTGCCAAAGGGACTCCTTTAGACAACTTGAAAAGATCAATAACCAGTGTAAATAGCATGCTGACTACTTGCCTCTCCTAAAAACTGAGGTGAAGTGCCATGTGCAGAATGCTGGAGTTCAAATTGGCCAGCATCATGAAACCAGATGCTTCCAGAAAGCTTTCCGAAAAAGAGATGGCTTTACTGAAGAAAGAGTCTTTAACCTCCAAGTGCCAGGTTTCTGGAACAGAAATTATTAGATGTTTCTGTTGTTGGCTAAAGGGATGATTCAACTAGATTGTTTCCTTGAAATAGCAAGAGAGCCCCAAACTTATCAGCTTTCATGTTTTGCAGGAAATAAAAAATAATAGAACCAGATTATTTTGTTTTTGAAGTCCTTGGGTCAATCAAGAACAGCTCTGGGGTTCTATCACTATTTTGCATTCTACCAGGCCAGCTGGCAGCCAAGCTGGATACAGCAGAGTGCTTTTGTAAATGGATAGAAATGTCTAACATGAATGATAGGGCTCAAATCTTTTAAAAGCTATTATATTAACATACCAAAGATCATTCAGCCAGATGAGGTCATAGGGCCATAAGCAAAAACCCCAAAGAAATATTGTTTGTTGTCTTTTGTCTTTTCCTCTAGCATTGTTTTACTTGATGAAGTTGAATAACAACATCTACAATACAGCTTTATGATGTTTACGCTTTACAAAGCACTGCCGCATATCCTTTTATTTAATACTCAGAGCATCCCTGTGAGAAATATGTTAACATCCCTGTGTTATAGATGAACAAATGCAATTCCCAAAGCTCTGCCCAGCATCTCATGGGTAACAGGTGAAACAGCTGCTGTATTTCCTTAACAGAGCGAGGTCAACACTATACTTAATTAAGAAGGAGATATGTCAACAGTCTCTCCCTAATCCCACCAGGAGAAATTAAAATTTTACAGAAAAGGATAGAAAGGCAAGCAATAAACAAAGAATTCAAGCTTTAGTGCAGGGTCATTTCCTCCAGCAATATCACTGTGAAGAGTTTTATTCCCTTATCTTGAAATGTAGCACCTTGCTTTACACTGTCAAGCCCTTTTCATCACTCAGAATCCAAAATTAAGTCCTTCCTCCTCGTTGAAGCCTTCCTTGCATACCAGCCAAAAGTGAATATTCTTTCCCTCAAATTAAGATGGCAGGGATTTTGATTACCCGTGAATCATGATACCCTGCCTGTGTGATGGTGGCTCATGTCCGTGGCTAGCCCGACTATTTGATACATGGGCTCTAGAGTGCAGGAACTGTTATTGTATGAGTGGAATAACACAACCTCCTGTAGACCCCATGGACTCTGGAATTAGCTGTGTCTAGATAAAGATTTCTGCATCTCCCCTTCACAACCATGAAGTATTCCTCCCTTCTACCTCTCTCAGACTGCTTAATATTGTAATGTCTCTCGTTTTCACTAAAGCAAAATATGTATGTCAGTGCCAAATCATTTGTTTCAATTTGAGGCATGGACTATTAGCATGGAATGCAAAGGTAGGAAGTTAAGAGTTAGCTGGAGTAACAGGCAAATTTGGCCTTGGAGTACAGAATGAAGCAGGGCAAAGACTAACAGAGTTTTGCCAAGAGAACACACTGGTATAGCAAATGGCCTCTTCTAACAACACAAGAGAAGATTCTGCACTACACATGGACATCACCAGATGATCAATACTGAAATCAGATGCTAACAATGTTCAGTTAGCATTCTAACCCAGCCAGCACATTCTAGGCATAGCTACTTCATTTCTCCTTCCTTCAGCAGCAGCAGACCTCTTGCCAGTTTACATTTTAATCTTGTGCCATTATCTAATGAAAGAATCTAAATGTGTAGCATAGGCATGTAGGTTTAGGTCACCTTGCTTCATTTTCTTTTAAGTGAACACTGATTCTTGCCCACAGTAGTAGATATAATGGTCATCTGAGTTAAATTCACCCATTCCATTCCATTTTAGTTCACTGATTCCTAAAATGTGGATGTTCACCCTTCCATCTCCTATTTGACCACTTCCAATTTACCTTGATTCATGGACCTAACATTCCAGGTTCCTATGAAATGTTCTTTACAGCATCAAACTTCACTTCCATCACCAGTCACCTACTATGGAGTAGCCCTCATAGTCAACAAAAGAGTCTGAAATGCAGTACTTGGATACAATTTCAAAAATGACAGAATGATCTTTGTTCATTTCCAAGGCAAAACATTCAGTATCACAGTAATTCAAGTCTATGCCCCAACCAATAATGCTGAAGAAGCTGAAGTGGAGTGGTTTTATGAAGACCTACAAGACCTTCTAGAACTAACACCCCCAAAAGATATCCTTTTCACTATAGGGGCCTGGAATGCAAATGTAGGAAGTGAAAATATACCTGGAGTAACAGGCAAATTTGGCCTTGGACAAACAGAGCTTTGCCGAGAGAACTCACTGGTCATAGCAAACACCTTCTTCTAACAACACAAAAGAAGACTACACCACACAAGGACATCACCAGACGGTCAATTCAGAAATCAGATTGATTATATTCTTTGCAGCCAATGATGGAGAAGCTGTTTACAGTCAGCAAAAACAAGACCAGGATCTGACTGTGGCTCAGATCATGAACTCCTTGTTGCAGAATTCAGACTTAAATAGAAGAAAGTAGGGAAAACCACTAGAACATTCAGGTGTGACCTAAATCAAATCACTTACATTTATACAGTGGAAGTGAATATGGACAGAGGTTGGTGACATTGTACAGGAGGCAGGGATGAAGACCATCCCCAAGAAAAAGAAATGCAAAAAGTCAAAACAGGTGTCTGTGGAGCCCTTACAAATAGCTGAAAGAGAAGAGAGGCTAAAGGCAAAGGAGAAAAGGAAAAATATACCTATTTGAATGCGAGTTCCAAAGAATAGCAAGGAGAGATAAGAAAGCCTTCTTCAGTGATCAGTGCAAAGAAATAGAGGGAAACAATAAACTAGAGATCTCTTCAAGAAAATTAGAAATACCAAGGGAATATTTCATGCAAACATGGGCACAATAAAGGACAGAAATGCTATGGACCTAATAGAAGCAGAAAATATTAAGAAAAGGTGACAACTATACACAGAAGAACTGTACAAAAAAGATCCTCATGACTCAGATAACCACAATGGTGTGATCACTCACCTAGAGTCACACATCCTGGAGTGCCAAGTCAAGGAGCCTTAGGAAGCATCACTATGAACAAAGCTAGTGGAGGTGATGGAATTCCAGCTGAGCTATTTCAAATCCCAAAAGATGATTCTGTGAAAGTGTTGCACTCAATATGCTAGCAAGTTTGGAAAGCTCAACAGTGGCCACAAAACTGGAAAAAGTCAGTTTCATTCCAATCCCAAAGAAAGGCAATGCCAAAGAACATTCAACTACCACACAACTGCACTCATCTCACACACTAGCAAAGTAATACTCAAAATTCTCCAAGCCAGTCTTCAATAGTACATGAACTGTGAATTTCCAGATGTTCAAGCTGGATTTAGAAAAGGCAGAGGAACCAGAGATCAAATTGCAAACATCCATTGGATCATCGAAAAATCAAGATAGTTCCAGAAAAACATCTACTTCTGCTTTATTGACTATGCCAAAGCCATTGACTGTGTGGATCACAACAAACTGTGAAAAGTTCTGAAAGAGATGGGAATACCAGACCACCTGACCTGCCTCCTGAGAAATCTGTATACAAGTCAAGAAGTAACAGTTATAACAGGACATGGAACAACAGACTGGTTCCAATTTGGGAAAGGAGTATGTCAAGGC
>SJYX01002098.1:14388-48202 GCA_006410675.1 Oreotragus oreotragus
CTTTGGCCACCTGATGCAAAGAACTGACCCATTGGAAAAGACACTGATGCTGGGAAAGATTGAAGGCAGGAGGAGAAGGGGATGACAGAGGATGAGATGGTGGGATGGCATCACCGACTAGATGGACATGAGTTTGAGTGAGCTCCAGGAGTTGGTGAGGGACAGGGAAGCCTGGCGTGCTGCAGTCCATAGGAGTGCAAGTAGTCAGACATTACTGAGCAACTGAACTGAACTGAAATAACTGATATATTAGGTTTAAACAATTGGCAGCTCATTCAGTAGAGTTCATTCACTCTCTATTACATGACTATCTCATACCTTCTCACCCACCCTCCAGTTTCCAATATCTTCTCTCTCTCATGACTCTCAGCTGATGAACTTCTTCCCCGTTCTCTAAGGAAGTGGACGCATCACAAACCAACTCCTGCCCACATATCTACTGTCCCAGTTGCATGTGAACACCTGGAATCTAGTTTCCATCTTGTTACTTTGGTGATGGGTCCATGCTCCGGTCTATCGCCAGCCTTTTACATTTCCTCCAGATCCCACCCCCTCTTGTCTATACTATCACATCACTGCGCCATCACATTTCTCTCTCCTAATCATCAGGATTTTTCCCCCTTATAGGATCATTCCCCGGGGAAGGCAACGGCACCCCACCCCAGTACTCTTGCCTGGAAAATCCAATGGACGGAGTAGCCTGGTGGGCTGCAGTCCATGGGGTCGCTAACAGTCGGACAGACTGAGCGACTTCACTTTCACTTTTCTCTTTCATGCATTGGAGAAGGAAATGGCAACCCACTCCAGTGTTCTTGCCTGGAGAATCCCAGGGATGGGGGAGCCTGGTGGGCTGCCATCTATGGGGTCGCACAGAGTCGGACACGACTGAAGTGACTTAGCAGTAGCAGGATCATTCCCATCAACAGTAAATATGCCAAAATCCCCCATGCTATAGCTTGGATTCCAGTGAATAATAATTTTAAAAAACCCTTCCTAGATCCCACAGCCAACTCCAGCTACAGCTCCATTCCAAAAATACTTGAAAGAATTATCTACATTAATGTGTCTAACACCTTATCTCTTCACCTCGAGGCCATTCAATCAGCCTTTTATTACCAGTAAATGGCTATCCTCAAGGTCTTCTACAGTGTCCTCAATGCTAATTAACGTCAGCCTAATTCTTAAGGATTAGAATTACCCAGAACATGTGATACAATTGGGCATTTGTCATTTCTTTGCAGTTTATTGAGGTACAGTGACAACAAAAATCATATATACTTATTGTGTGCAAGGTGATATTTAAACATACTTACCACAGTCAAACTAATCAATGTAGCCATCACCTTGCACAGCTGCCTTTGGGGTGGAGGACAGGGAGAACAGCTAGGATCTACTCTTTTAGCACATTTCTAGTATACAAGTCAGTATTAATAACTAAAGAAGAATTAAAGAGCCTCTTGATGAAAGTAAAAGAGGAGAGTGAAAAAGTTGGCTTAAAGCTCAACATTCAGAAAACTAAGATCATGGCCTCTGGTCCCATCACTTCATGGCAAATAGATGGGGAAACAGTGGAAACAGTGGCTGGTTTTATTTTGGGGTGCTCCAAAATCACTGCAGATGGTGATTGCAGTCATGAAATTAAAAGACGCTTTTTCCTTGGAAGGAAAGTTATGACCAATCTAGACAGCATATTAAAAAGCAGAGATATTACTTTGTCAACAAAGGTCCATCTAGTCACAGCTATGATTTTTCAAGTAGTCATGTATGGGTGTGAGAGTTGGACTATAAAGAAAGCTGAGTGCCAAACTGATGCTTTTGAACTGTGGTGTTGGAGAAGACTTGAGAGTCTAACTAAGATCATGGCATCTGGTCCCATCACTTCATGGCAAATAGATGGGGAAACAGTGGAAACAGTGGCTGGTTTTATTTTGGGGTGCTCCAAAATCACTGCAGATGGTGATTGCAGTCATGAAATTAAAAGACGCTTTTTCCTTGGAAGGAAAGTTATGACCAATCTAGACAGCATATTAAAAAGCAGAGATATTACTTTGTCAACAAAGGTCCATCTAGTCACAGCTATGATTTTTCAAGTAGTCATGTATGGGTGTGAGAGTTGGACTATAAAGAAAGCTGAGTGCCAAACTGATGCTTTTGAACTGTGGTGTTGGAGAAGACTTGAGAGTCTCTTGAACTGAAAGGAGATCCAACCAGTCCATCCTAAAGGAGGTCAGTCCTGGGTGTTCATTGGAAAGACTGATGTTGAAACTGAAACTCCAATACTTTGGCCACCTGATGTGAAGAGCTGACTCATTTGCAAAACCCTGATGCTGGGAAAGATTGAGGGCAGGAGGAGAAGGAGACGACAGAGGATGAGATGATTGGATGGCATCACCAACTCAATGAACATGGATTTGGGTGGACTCTGGAAGTTGGTGATAGACAGGGAGGCCTGGTGTGCTGTGGTTCATAGAGTCACAAAGAGTTGGACACGACTGAGTGACTGAACTGAACTGAATGTGTTTGTATGTTTGCTTAGTAGCTCAGTTACATCCGACTCTTTGTGACCCTGTGGACTGTAGTCCACCAGGCTCCTCTGCCCATGGGATTTTCCAGGCAAGAATACTGGAGGGGTAGCTACTCCCTTCTTCAAGGGATCTTCCCAATCCAGGAATCGAAACCAGGTCTCCTGCAGTGCAAGCAGAGTATTTACCATCTGATCCACCAGGGAAGCCCCATAGTCACTATACTGTACATTAGATCTCCAGAACTTATTCACCCTGCACAAGTGAAACTTTGTGCTTTTTGACCAACATTTCCCCATTTCCCCCACTTCCCAGCCCATGACAAATACCATTCTATTCTCTCTTTCTAAGGGTTCAGCTTCATTTGTCCATTCTTGGGATGCTTTATTCATTTAGTTTGGGTCGCCACACATTTAAAACTGTCCTTCTACATCACTGGCCATTCTTTTCCCAGATTCAAAGCTGATTCTCCCTCTTTCTCGACCTATCTGTGTTAGAATGGCCCAGATTCAAGCCTACCATATTCCTTACCATCCCTCCCTCCCTGGGAGACCTGATCCTATTCCCTCCTGTCAAATAGACATTGATATGCTGAGAACCTCCCAAACTTGCATCTCCAGTGAGAACTTCTCCCTTGAATCTAGGCTCACTTCTTCCATCTGACTTGATATCTTCTCTTAGCTGCCTAGTAAGTGTCTCAAGTTTAGCATGCATAGCAGTCCAGCTCCTCATCCTCTCACCTATCCTTAAGGCAAAGGAGCAACTCCATTTTCACAACTGCACAGGCCAAAGGACTTTGAAGTCATCCTTGCCATTTCTCCTTCTCCCACACCCTATATCCAACCCATCAACCAGTCTTTGGACTTTTACTTCAGAATCCTGCTTTTCTTGATCTAAATCACTATCATCCTATCATTAACTGTATCCTAGGTTATTTTAAAGTCTTTTGACTGATTTCTCTGCTAACTTCCTGGCCTCTATAGAATCATTTCTCTACACAGGAGGCAAGGTGACCTTTTTAAAAGCTAAATCCCAATTTTGCATGCCTCTGTTCAGAAAGCCAAAATTTTGTGTCCCATGAGCCCCTAGAATTGACCTTATCATCTCTTTGCCCAGTTTCCTAGACCTCATCTCTCCTCCTTCCCCTCTCTCATGTTGCACTGACCTTCTGCTGTTCTGACAAGCCCAACCCACTCTTCCCTCAGTACCTTGTGCCAGATCATCCCTCTGTCTGAAAATGTCTTCTTCCAGATTTTCCCATTGCTTTCCTCCTCAGAGTGTCAGTGATGATCACTTTATTGATCACATGACCACAGAGGCCTTCATTAATTCTCCTATATAAAAACTTCTCAACATTCTGCATCCCTCTTTCCCTGTTTCTCCAAACCCTTCATTATCATCTGACATGAGTATACTTACTTACTTATGGTTTCTCCCTGGAAGGAAAGTTA
The DNA here is from genome assembly GCA_006410675.1 of Oreotragus oreotragus. NCBI lineage: Eukaryota > Metazoa > Chordata > Mammalia > Artiodactyla > Bovidae > Oreotragus > Oreotragus oreotragus. The sequence goes on from SJYX01002098.1 coordinate 18,362, forward strand.
TGACCTACCTAGATAGCATATTAAAAAGCAGAGACGTTACTTTGCCAACAAAGGTCCGTCTAATCAAGGCTATGGTTTTTCCAATGGTCATGTATGGATGTGAGGGTTGAACTATAAAGAAAGCTGAGTGCCAAAGAATTGATGCTTTTGAACTGTAGTGTTGGAAAAGACTCCTGAGAGTTCCTCTGACTGCAAGGAGATCCAACCAGTCCATCCTAAAGGCGATCAGTCCTGAGTGTTCATTGGAAGGACTGATGTTGAAGCTGAAACTCCAATACTTTGGCCACCTGATGTGAAGAGCTGACTCATTTGCAAAACCCTGATGCTGGGAAAGATTGAGGGCAGGAGGAGAAGGGGACAACAGAGGATAAGGTTGTTGGATGGCTTCACTGACTCAGTGGATATAAGTGTGACTAAACTCCAGAAGTTGATGGTGGACAGGGAGGCCTGGCATGCTGCAGTCTATGAGGTCTCAAAGAGTCAGACATGGCTGAGCAACTGAACTAAACTGAACCAAACTGAATTACGGTTTCTATTTCTCCTCATCAGAATATGAACCTTATGGGGCTTCTTCACTATGGCACTGATACATAGTATGTGTTCAATAAATGTTTATTGAATGAATGATAGCAACTTCTGTGAACACCCAGAAGGAAGAAGAGATTTATGTTTATCACTGTGTATTTGTGATGTGTATGCCATCAGCAATGAACCACCACAGGTGTCAGTCCAGACTAAATTTCTTAGCCATAAAAGACCTCCTTTTATCCACTTAACAGTTATTGAGGATGAGGATGACATAATGATTTTTAAGGCAAACAGAGAACAGTACAATACACTGAATAACACATAGGGAAAATGATTTTCTTATTCTTCAGATACTGTGTATAGTTACTTGGCTTAAAAATGGTGAAACTAAAATTTTGGACCCTAAAATATAGCTGTCCAATATGACAGCATCTTTTTTATATTGTTCCTAACAAAAAATACAATGCTTATAAAGAACAGTTACTTTCCTGGACTCTGTTCTGGCTCCTGTTTGACTGTTTCCTGTTGTTAGAGCCCACTGTGAGAAATAATACAAGCTTTTCATCATCAGCTATTAACCAATAGTTATTTCACTCACGTTTTACTGGTTCACATCCCTTTCCTAGCTATTTTATGTCTAGAAATATTTGTTTCATTTTCATAAAGTCCTATTAGTAAATTCTTCAGCATCCCAAGTAACCATAACAATTAAACACATAATAATTGTAAATTGAAAATCTACATATGGGATTAGCTCAATTACTCATTTTGTGAATAATCAAATCCCCAAAGAAACTCACATTCCATTGCTGTGTAATTTATTCTGGAATTGTAAATACAGCAACACTTGATGTATGTGGGTACACCAATTTGGAATTTGAAGAAATTCAGACAAGGTGAGCAACGAAGGTTATCTTTGATTAGGATGTTCTTCTTAATAAGGTTGAATAAATTAATTTCATAGCAAAATATAAAGGAGAAAAATACTTGAGAATAAAATAAACACTCTTGCAGAGCTCTCCAAAATAGGAATATGATTTCTGTTTCACTTTGGTTTTTTAAGGTAAAAAGTGCTTAAATGTTCTTCAGTTACTTCAATTTCATTTAGTAAAGTTCTAACCTAATAGCAGAATCAACTTTGATACAGTGGTTCCCTCAACTCTTTGATTTTATTATTTTAGGCTATAAATTCTTCTGATCAGCACTAATCCTGTAGCCTACACTGAGTTATAATTATTATCTTAGTTGTAGTAGTAGCTTAGAAGTAATAAACTAAATCTGAAGCACCATTAAATAAATACTGAAACTCAACATGCTTGCTATTTTAGACTTGTTTTTCCCCATCTAGTCTGAGTTAGTAACGTTTTAGTACATAAGAATACTCTATGTGGTGAAACCATTTAAGGATCACTAACATTTTTTGAACCAGACAATTTAGATGCAATTTACCTTTGATGAAATTGTTTTCAATTTAAAGCAAATATATATTAGCAAATTTTATTTTTTGTCATTGAGACATCAAATTGTTTTCTCGGTTAACTTTGCTAATAAAAAATTAATTACATTGTCTACTTGCATGAAAATTGCAAATTTTATATTCCACTATAAGAATCATTAGCTATGTATATGAAGTGAATACTCGGGTTGAGTTCAACTGGGTTCAAAAGACTTTCAAAACAAGTAACTAAGTTGGAAGACACAGCTTTAACCTTCTTGTGCTAAAAAAATGCAAAATATTTCTCCTTATTGACACTGAATATTTATTAACTCACTATTTATTGGCTTGCTTGTTGTTTTTATTACTTGAAATGCCTCAAGGAACCATCAGACCCACAGATCAGATAATTCCGGCACAAATCATATAAATTAAAACTATCTCAGCAGACACCATGTTGATATATGGGAAAAAAATTATATTTTGCACCTGATGGTCTGCAAACTAGCAGTTTGCCTTCCAGAAGGGGAGGGAATTTCAGTGACAAGGGTCTTCTGAAACCGTCTGTGTCTGCTTCCCTGAGATTCAAAAATGGCCTTGTACATTCTCTCCGAGCCTCAAGGCTTGAAAGTCATCCAAAAGCTGGGGACCAATCTAAAGTAGATTGGCTTATACCCAAATTTAATGAAACTTCCTTAGAGGAAACTGATTTCCCTCATTATCCTTTATGTAGATAATATGTGGAATTAATTCTCCTTCACTAAGTTATCATTACATTGAGCAGACAAACACAGATATAATATTATTAAAAGTAATGGAACGAGTTCATCCACTGTTAACTTTAATGGTTTGTATCTTCTCAAGTATCCCAGAGAAATGCCTCTGTCTCATCGCTTTAGCAGATTAAAGGTCAGGGCTAAGGTTACCACATTTCATGCTCACTAAAGAAGGATCTGCACTCTCTCAGGCCTTACTTTCTTGGAGCTTTGAATGAAGCTGGCCTAAGAGCAAACATAACTCTTCTAAAGACTTCTTTCCAACCATAGTGGTAACAGATGCAGAATTGTATTTCTATATATTTATTTTGCAAAGTAATTCCAAAATATTTTATTTTTATAATGAAATTATAAAGAGACATATATGAGATATCTAACCTTCTTTATAGATTCTTCCTTTCTGCATCTTGGAAGTAGTATTTCTTAGTTAATATTCAACAATCATACTTATATGCTTATTAATATTCAGAGTGAGTAAAGGCTGGGCAGGTAACACCTTTACATTTTAAGCATCAATCTTGTTGTTCATTTTGCTGAAGTGAAACCTAATCAACCTTTCTTTGCTACAAAAAAGCTTTTCCTAAGCATCTCTCAGCTGTGTAAAAAAAGAGAATTCCAGAACTGTAAGTGCAATGGAAAGAATATTCACTTACACACACATATTCATACATATACAATTGCATCTATATAATATAAAATATGTATTATATACTTATATGTAAAACATGTAATAGATTGTCACAGAAACATGTGCTTACTCTATTTTGGTTTCATTCATTCTTGCAAGTATTTGTGAAATCTCTGCTAGGCATTAGGTATTGTGTTAGTACAGAGAAGATAAAGACAAACATAAAAGTTTGTGCCTTTTAGAATGATTGAGAAGGCAGACTTAAATAAATATTAATAATTATTATTACATGAGAACCACCCAACATGTCAAAAACAAAGTTGTTGGCATAAAAAAATATTAAGAAAAGCAAGATTTCTGGATGAAATATAGAAACAGGGATCAGATTTACCATCTTGTTTGAAAAAAAAAAAGACTAAAATACCAGACAAAATATGTAAAGGCATAGTCATCAACCAGTTAGAAATAAAGACAAGTGACTATCAAAAAAAAAGAAAAGGTATGGAACAAATAAGGGGAGCCTTATCATTGCTCTAGCTTACTCCTCAGAGAAAGTTCCCAGTTTGTGAAGCAGGGAGAGGTAATTCAGGCAAAGTTTATTGAATATTCTGAGTTGAGGAGACAGAGTAAGGAGTTTAGAAAACCCAACCTGACTGGTGTTTGCAGGGTGGGATACTGAAGAGGAGAAAATTGCACACAAAGAGAACTCCAAAGATTGCAGATGATCCCTACTTAAAGCAGGTAGAGACTAACTTGCATTTGTTACCCTCTTGTGTTGGTACCTATAAGAATCTTTCCTTCCCATGTCACTTGCACCAATAAAAGGAAACCAAGTTCAGTTCAGAAGCAAAACACAGCTTTATCCTTTGACCAAAGAATGGAAAGGTGCAAGCCCATGCTGTAGAGCACATGCTCTTCATGCAAAGCCATCTTGGGGGCTGCATTATGGAATTCTCCTCAGCAAGGAGGGGCAGAATTCTTGCAGGTTGGGTGCAGCTATGCTGCTCACACTCCAGATCACAGCCCTGGATGTGGCATCTCTGTACAAGGCCCACGATCACCACACTGAATTGCAATGTTGTGCACAGCACTTCTGCACACACCCTATGCAGCTATTTTGCACTAGGAGCTCTGGTTTGAAATGCCAGGTGTGAGGCCTCTGCACATGGCACTCTATGAGCAAGTGAAACTAGACTCAGCACAGAAAAAAAACGAAGATTAGACTTTTTTTACCCAGATTCTATTTTTATTCTCTGGGAATTAATGGGCTTTGCCAGAGACATATTCTTGTGAGGAAACTACCTGAGGCCAGGAAAGGAAATACCCAGAAGGATTAAAGATAATAGTATCAAGGAAACATATAAGACCAGGAAGCATGCTTGTGCTCAATAACCAAAATGGAAAATTGTATCATCTTGGGCATCAGAGAACTAAGAAGAATATTGCCTGAAGCGTGGGGGGCAAACAAACACTGCTGTAGTCTCACATAATAAAGCTTAGAAAGAAAAAAAAAAAAAAAAAGATTTAAACTATTACCAAGTACTTTAAGAGTATTTGAGTACAAAGTTCAAGAATATTCTTTCAGAAATACCCAGAATCACAATGTCTGACACCCACAAAAAAAGTTTCAAGTATACAAAAATGAAGGAATACATAATATAAAGAGAAGAAAAAAGTTAACCAATTAAGCTAGACCAATATGAGTTTGGGTGAACTCTGGGAGTTGGTGATGGACAGGGAGGCCTGGTGTGCTGCGATTCATGGGGTCACAAAGAGTCCGACACAACTGAGTGACTGAACTGAACTGAACTGAAATATGATATAGATGGCATTAAAAAGTAATTATAACTGTATGCTATATATCCAAAAGACTGATGGAAAGAATGAACATTTAAATAAAAAATATAAAAAAGACCCAATTTGAATTTCTAGAAGTTAAATTTTCTGCTTTGTAAAATACATCAGATGGAATGACATTTCAGAAGAAAAGAAAGTAAAATTGAAAATATAGTAGTATGAACTATCCAAAATGAAGTACACAGAGATAAAAGTCCTTAAAAGGGAAAGGATAGAAAAAATATTTGAAAAAACAGTGGCTTAAACTTTTGAAAACTTGATGAAAAATATAAACACACATATCAAAGAAGCTTAATAATCTAGGCACACAATATATATAAAAATACAATTATAGCCTGGCACATAAAAGCCAATTACTTAAAACCAGTGATAAGAAGGAAATGTTAGAAGCAGATATAAGTAAAGAATTATGTGCAGAAGAATAGATATATGGATGAAAGCAGATTTGTGGAAATAATGAAAGCAAGTAGATAATAAATCAAATTTCTTTAATAAAATTATTAGAATTTTGTTTCATACAAAGATATTTTTCAAAAGTAAAAATAAGTTATGTGTTCAGTCGCTCAGTCATGTCCCACTCTTTATGGTCCCATGGACTGTCGCTTGCCAAGCTCCTCTGACCATTGCATTTTCCCAGCAAGGATATTGGAGCATGTTGTCATTTCCTACTCCAGGGGATCATCCTGACCCAGGGATTGAACCCACATCTCTTGTGTCTCCTGCATTGGCAGGGAGATTCTTTACCACTAGCGCCACCTGGGAAAGCAAGAATACTGGAGTGGGTTAAAGATAATTTAAGGGCTTTTTTAAAAAAATTAAGACTTTATTTTTTAGAGTGGTTTTAAGTTCCCAGTAAAACTGAGAGAAAAGTTCAGTGATTTTTCCTTATACTTCCTGACCCCACATATGCATAGCATCCCCTGTTATCAACAGCCCTCACTAGAGTGGCGCATTAGTTACGATTGATGAACCCGCATTGATACATCATAATCTCGCAAAATGCATGGTTTATATTATCACTCACTTTTGCTGTTGTACATTCTAGAGATTTAAACAAATGAATAATAGCAAGTATCCATCATTATGATATCATACAGAGTATTTTCTTGCCCTAAAAATCCTCTATGGTGTGCCCATCCATCCTTTCCCTCCTACTTTCAATCTTTAGCAATTACTGGTCTTTTACCATGTAGGACTTTTTCAGAATGCAAACACTGAAAGAAGTCACTATGAACAAATCTGAAGTACAATAAATATCAAAGGATATCCCTCAGGCATAAAGAAAGTGATATCATATAGAAACATGGGTCTTCACAAAGAAATAAAAAGCAATGGAAATGATAAATGCATGGGCAAATATAAAGCCTTTTATTCTAATTAAATATCCACAAATAATTGCTTAAAGTAAAACTAGTAACAGTATGTTGTGGTATATATAATATATATATAAAGTAAAATATACCATGTTAATAGCACAAGATGTATACTGTAAGAACTAAAGGAAGTTTACATGTTAAAATAAAGAGTTATAGTTAATAAACAAAGGAATCTAAGTGGAATCATTAAAAAAAAAAAAACTCGATCTAAAAAAAGAGGGAAAGGTGAATGGGAATACATGAGGCAAATAGAAAACACATAGCAAGATGGAGTACTTAAACTAAACCATAAAAATAATAACACTAAATGTAAGCAAACACTCCAATTAAGAGGCAAATATTGTAAAATTAGATAAAAGAGTGAAACAACTACATGCTAACAAGCATAAGATGTGCACGCATGCTCAGTTGTGTCTGACTCTTTGCGACCCTATGGACTATAGCCCGCCAGGCTCCTCTGTTCATGGGATTTCCAGGGCAAGAATACTGGAATGGGTTACCATCTCCTTCTCCAGAGGATCTTCTCAACCCAGAGACTGAACCCAAGTCTCCTGTGTCTCCTGCATTGGCAGACAAATTCTGTACCACTAAGCCACCTGAGAAACCCAAACATAAAGATGCAAATAGGTTAAAATAAAAAGATGGGGAGAAGGTGTCCCAGGCTAACACTAGTCATGGAAAGCACTAGTAGCTATCTCGATGCTGTTGTTTGCTGCTGTTATTTAACTGCTAAGGTGTGTCTGACTTTTTTTCAACCCCATGGACTAGAGCCCACCAGGATCCTCTGTCTGTGGGAATTCCCAGGCAAGAATACGGGAGTGAATTACCATTTCCTCCTCCAGGGGATTTTCCTGACCGAGGGATTGAACCCAACTCTCTTGTGTCTCTTGCATTGCAAGCAGATCCTTTGCTACTGAGCCACTGGGGAAGTGCATCATGATATTAGGTGACATAAAACAAAGATGATGGCAGGAACAAAAAGAAATTGATTGTAATGATTTTTTTAAAAATCATCAAGAAAATGTAACAAACCTTATCACTTACACAGAGTTTTGAAAATTTTAACACACAAAGCATAATATGAAACTGAAAGTAAAAAGAGATTTACAATTACAGTCGGCAGTTTCTACACCTCTGTCTCAAAAAATAGCAGAAACAAATAGAAAATCTGTAAAGGTATAGAATACTAGAACAACAACATCAACCAATCTGATATAATTAAAAGTTACAGATTAAACTACCCTCCAAAACAACAGAAAACACGTTGTTTAAAGTGAACATGAAACATACTGGGCCACACAAAAAATCTTAATAATTTAAATAGAATCGAGTTATTGAAAAATTTGTTCTCTGAGAGTTTTATGGCTGTTAAGTAGCTCAGTTGTGTCCAACTCTTTGCAACACCACGGACTGAAGCAGGCCAGGTCTCTCTGTCCTTCACCATCTCCCAGAGCTTACTCAGTCTCACATCCATCTCGGTGGTGCCATCCAACCATCTCATCCTCTGGCGTCCCCTTCTCCCCCTGCCTTCAGTCTTTCCCAGCATCAGGGTCTATTCTAATGAGTTGACTCTTCACATAAGGCGGCCAAGATGTTGGAACTTCAGCTTCAGTAACATGCCTTCTAGAATATTCAGGATTGATTTTCTTTAGGATTGACTGGTTTGATCTCCTTGCAGTCCAAGGGACTCTCGAGAGTCTTCTCCAACACCATAGCTCAAAAACACCAATTCTTCGTCATTAAGCCTTCTTTATGGTTCAACTCTTACACCCATACATGCCTATTGGAAAAGTAATGTCTCTGCTTTTTAATACACGGCCTACCTTTCTTGTAGTTTATCTTCCAAGGAGCAAACACTTTAAATTCCATGGCTGTAGTCACCATTTGGGAACCCAAGAGAATAGTCTGTCACTGCTTCCATTGTCTCCCCATCTATTTGCCATGAAGTGATGAGATTGGATGCCACGATCTTCATTTACTGAATGTTGAGTTTTAAGCCAGCCTTTCCCTCTCTTCTTCCACCTTTATCAAGAGGCTCTTTAGGTCCTCTTGACTTTCTGCCATTAGGGTGGTGTCATCGGCATATGTGAGGTTATGATATTTCTCCCAGCAATCTTGATTCCAACTTGTGCTTCATCCAGCCTGGCACTTTACAAGATGTATTCTACATATAAGTTAAATAAGCAGGCTGACAGTAAACAGCCTTGATGTACTCCTTTTCCTATTTGGAATCAGTCTGCTCTTCCATGTCCATTTCTAACTGTTTCTTCCGACCTGCATCTAGGTTTCTCAAGAGGCAGGTCAGGTGGTCTGGTATTCCCATCTCTTGCACAATTTTCCACAGTTTATTGTGATCCACACAGTCAAAGGCCTGTCTCTTATACACATCTTTCATTAAGCCTTCTTTATGGTTCAACTCTTACACCCATACATGCCTATTGGAAAAGTAATGTCTCTGCTTTTTAATACACGGCCTACCTTTCTTGTAGTTTATCTTCCAAGGAGCAAACACTTTAAATTCCATGGCTGTAGTCACCATTTGGGAACCCAAGAGAATAGTCTGTCACTGCTTCCATTGTCTCCCCATCTATTTGCCATGAAGTGATGAGATTGGATGCCACGATCTTCATTTACTGAATGTTGAGTTTTAAGCCAGCCTTTCCCTCTCTTCTTCCACCTTTATCAAGAGGCTCTTTAGGTCCTCTTGACTTTCTGCCATTAGGGTGGTGTCATCGGCATATGTGAGGTTATGATATTTCTCCCAGCAATCTTGATTCCAACTTGTGCTTCATCCAGCCTGGCACTTTACAAGATGTATTCTACATATAAGTTAAATAAGCAGGCTGACAGTAAACAGCCTTGATGTACTCCTTTTCCTATTTGGAATCAGTCTGCTCTTCCATGTCCATTTCTAACTGTTTCTTCCGACCTGCATCTAGGTTTCTCAAGAGGCAGGTCAGGTGGTCTGGTATTCCCATCTCTTGCACAATTTCCCACAGTTTGTAGTGGTCCACACAGTCAAAGGCTTTGGCATATAAGTAAAGCAGAAGTAGATGTTTTCTAAAACTCTCTTGCTTTTTCAATGATCCAGTGGATGTCGGCAATTTGATCTCCGGTTCCTCTGCCTTTTTCTAAAACCAGATTGAACATCTGAAAGTTCACGGTTCACATACTGTTGAAGTCTGGCTTGGAGAATTTTGAGCATTACTTTTCTAGCATATGAGATGAGTGCAGTTGTGCAGTACTTTGAGCGTTATTTGGCATTGTCTTTCTTTGGGATTGGAATGAAAACTGACCTTTTCCAGTCCTGTGGCCACTGCTGAGCTTTCCAAATTTGCTGGCATATTGAATGCAGCACTTTCACAACATCATCTTTTAGGATTTGAAATAGCTCAGCTGGAGTTCCATCACCTACACAAGTTTTGTTCATAGTGATGCTTCCTAAGGCCCACTTGACTTCACATTCCAGGATGTCTGGCTCTACATTGGTGATCACACAATTGTGATTATCTGGGTTGTGAAGATCTTTTTTGTATAGTTCTGTGGATTCTTGTCACCTTTTCTTAATATATTCTGCTTCTGTTAGGTCCATACCATTTCTGTCCTTTCTTGTGCCCATCTTTCCATGAAAAGTTCCCTTGGTATCTCTAATTTTCTTGAAGAGATCTCTGGTCTTTCTCATTTGATTATTTTCCATTATTTCTTTGCATTGATCACTGAGAACTGCTTTCTTATCTCTCCTTGCTAGTCTTTGAAACTCTGCATTCAAACGGGTATATCTTTCCTTTTCTCCTTTGCCTTTAGCGTCTCTCCTACTCACAGCTATTTGTAAGGCCTCCTCAGACAACCATTTTGCCTTTTTGCATTTCTTTTCCTTGGGGATGGTCTTGATCACTGCCTCCTGTACAATGTCACAAACCTCCGTCCATAGTTCTTCAGGCACTCTGTGTATCAGATCCAATCCCTTGAATCTATTTGTCACTTCCACTGTATAATCATAAGGAATTTTATTTAGGTCATACCTGAACGGTCTAGTGGTTTTCCCTACTTTCTTCAACTTAAGTCTGAATTTGGCAATAAGGATTTCCTGGTCTGTGCCACAGTCAGCTCCTGGTCTTGTTTTTGCTGACTGTATAGAACTTCTCAATCTTTGGCTGCAAAGAATATAATCATCAATCTGATTTTGGTATTGACCATCTGGTGATGTCCATGTGTAGAGCCTTCTCTTGTGTTGTTAGAAGAGGATGTTTGCTATGACCAGTGAGTTTCTCTTGGCAAAACTCTGTTAGTCTTTGCCCTGCTTCATTCTGTACTCCAAGGTTAAATCTGTTGGTTACTCCAGGTGTTTTCTGACTTCCTACTTTTGCATTCCAGTCCCCTATAATGAAAAGGACATCTTTTGGGGGTGTTATTTCTAGAAGGTCTTGTATGTCTTCATAGAACCATTCCACTTCAGCTTCTTCAGCATTACTGGTCAGGGCATAGACTTGGATTACTGTGATATTGAATGGTTTGCCTTGGAAAGGAACAGAGATCATTCTGTCTCTTTTGAGACTGCATCCAAGTACTGCATTTCAGATTCTTTTGTTGACTGTGATGGCTACTCCATTTCTTCTAGGGGATTCTTGCCCACAGTAGTAGATATAATGGTCATCTAAATTAAATTATCCCATTCCAGTCCATTTTAGTTCACTGATTCCTAAAATGTCAATGTTCACTCTTGCCATTTCCTGTTTGACCACTTCCAATTTGCCTTGATTCATGGCCCCAACGTTCCAGGTTCATATGCAGTCTTGCCCTTTACAGCGTCGGACTTTCTTTCCATCACCAGTCACATCCACAGCTGGGTATTGTTTTTGTCTTGGCTCTGTCTGTTCATTCTGTCTGGAGTTATTTCTCCACTGATCCCCAGTAGCATATTGGGTTCTTACTGATCTGGGTAGCTCATCTTTCAGTGTCCTGTCTTTTTGCCTTTTCATACTGTTCATAGGGTTCTCAAGGGAAGAATATTGAAGTAGTTTGCCATTCCCTTCTGCAGTGAACCACATTTCATCAGAACTGTCCGCCATGACCCATTTGTATTGGGTGGCCTTACAGTGCATGACCAAGTGGGGCTTATCTCTTTAATACAAGGCTGCAAGGTTGTTTTCATATTTAAAATTTGATAAATGTCATTCACTTTGTAGACAAACTAAAAAGAAAAAGCAATATGGTCATCTCTATAGATCAGGAAAAGATTTTGAGAAAATTCGATATCTAGCATCTATTCCTGAACTTAAACAGAAATAAAATTTCTCACCAAATTCTCTATAAAAATTAACTTCCCAGTCTGATAAGGAGAAATTAGAAAAAAAACTACAAACCAATAGCACAATTAATTATGAAAGAATGTTTTCCCTCTAATGTAAGGAATGATATATAATTTTCTTTTTCACCATTTCTAGTTGACATTATACTAGAGATCATACCTAGAGAATAGATCAGGAAAAGAAATAAAAATCTTTCATATTGGAAAGGAAGAATAAAACTAACTTTATTCAGAGATGACATGACATTTATCTAGAAAATCCTATGGAATCTACAAAAAAGCTACAGAACTAAAACTGAGCATAGCAGGTTACATAGGACAAGATCAACATACAAAAGTCAACTGTCTTTCTAGATAGTCTAACAAGATGTGGTGTGCCTGTGTGCTCAGTTGCTCAATTGTGTCTGACTCTTTGTGACCCCATAGACTATAGTCTGCCAGGCTTCTCTGTCCATGGGATTTTCTCAGAAAGAATGTTGCAGGCTCTCCTCCAAGGGATCTTCCCATCTTCCAGGGGATCTTCCCAACCCAGGGATTGAACCCACTTCTCTTACACTGGCAAGTGGGATCTTTACCACTAGCACCACCTGGAAAGCTCATGAGCCTCCTGAACATGGTATCAAAAACAATGACATTTACAATAGCAAAAATAATCTGAAGCACTGAAATAAACCTGACAAAGAATATACAACATCTGTAAGCTGAAAACTGTAGAACATTGCTGAGATGAGAAATATTTAAATAAATGGAGAGATATACCATAGTCATGACTGAGAAGATGATCTAAAGTTTATATGGGAATGCAAAGGACCCAGAAACCATTTGGGAAAAGAAGAACATACTTAGAGGATGGCACCAGCTGAGTTTAGGACATAAAATTCTATAGTAATCAAGAGAGTGGAGGGCTGGCATTAAGATGGACAGATAGGTCAATGGAACTGAATGGAGAAATATATCCATATTTACATCATCAGCTAATTTTCATTAAGGAGGCAAAGACAATTGGGTGAGTAAGGATTCAACAAACCCTGCTAGAATGTTCAGATTCCATATGCAAAGAGGAACTTTTATCCATACTTTACATTATCGGTTCAGTTCAGTTGCTCAGTCATATCCGACTCTTTGCGACCCCATGAATCGCAGCACGCCAGGCCTCCCTGTCCATCACCAACTCCCAACTCTAGTCTAAAAATTCAAAACAATTTATCTGGAAATGATTTGGTAGTTTTTAAAACAGTTATACGTACACTTACTACACAACATTGCCATTTCACTTCTAGGTATTTACCAAAAGGAATAAAAGGAAATAGCTCTGTAAAGACATACATGGCTATTTATAGCTGTGTTATTTGTAATTGCCCAAAATAGAAACTAACTCAAATGTTTATTAACAGGTAAATGTATTAAAATATTGAGATAGATCCATAAAGTGGAATACTACTCAGCAATAAAAGGTAATAGCCTGCTAATACAGACAACAATATAACCCTAAAACAAGCTAAATAAAAGACCAGAAAATGCAGATATGCTATATGTATGAATTTATATAAAATTCCAGAAAATACGGAGTATCTGATAGTGAGAGAAGGCACATCAGTGATGGCTTGGGAAGATCAGGCAAGGAAAGAATCAAGTAAGGTGAGGAAATATTTAATGCTGATGAATATCTTTCTTATGTAATCCAGTGATGGTGTCATAAGTTTATAAGCATTCAAACTCATTAAAACATAAATTTTAAACATATGTAGTTTATGTCAATTATACCTCAATAAAGATGTTAATAAAAGAGAGAAGGGTTTTGTAAGTCCAAAATTTTAGGTAAAATGTAGATGTAAAAATGAATCCCAGAGTTAGGCAAGGAAAAGTCAGTTTAAAGAAAAAAAAAGAAAAGATAAAAAGGGAGAGAAACTCTAGAAGGAAGTGTTTTTCAAAATATTGAAGAGCTTAGATATGTCATTCAGAAATATAGTGGAGAAAGTCAAGCCATTCGACATTTCTCAGGCACTGGTGATTTTTAGGAACACAGCTTGAAAAGAATAATGTGAACTCATGTTAAAGTCAGTCTTAAGACATAAATGGAGGTTATAGAAGAGACATGGTCAGAACACTCTGATGAGAAATGAAAGGAAAGGGATTAGGGAACAGGAGTCTAGGACTATAAAAGAGGATGTCCTGGGATGTGAATCCTCAAGTGTGTTTGACAGCTGAAGGCAAGCAAAGCAGCCTGCGGAAACGAGAACTGGAAGACTTAAGAAAGGAAAGAAGGAACAGATGAAACAAAATTTTAATTACAGGTTGGTATGGAATTAACTGCAGATGGTGATTGCAGCCATGAAATTAAAAGACACTTACTCCTTGGAAGAAAAGTTATGACCAACCTAGATAGCATATTCAAAAGCAGAGACTTTACTTTGCCAACAAAAGTCCATCTAGTCAAGGCTATGGTTTTTCCAGTAGTCATGTATGGATGTGAGAGTTGGACTGTAAAGAAAGCTGAGGACCAAAGAATTGATGCTTTTGAACTGTGGTGTTGGAGAAGACTCTTGAGAGTTCCTTGGACTGCAAGGAGATATAACCAGTCCATTCTAAAGGAGATCAGTCCTGGATATTCATTGGAAGGAGTGATGCTAAAGCTGAAACTCCAATACTTTGGCCACCTCATGCAAAGAGTTGACTCACTGGAAAAACTCTGATGCTGGGAGGGATTGGGGGCAGGAGGAGAAGGGGACAACAGAGGATGAGATGGCTGGATGGCATCACTGACTCGATGCACATGAGTTTGGGTAAACTCCAGGAGTTGGTGATGGACAGGGAGGCCTGGCGTGCTGCGATTCATGGGGTCACAAAGAGTCGGACATAACTGAGTGACTGAACTGATTGACTGACTGACTGATGGAATTAAAGGGCTCCCCAAGTGGCACAGTGGTAAAGAATCTACCTTCCAATGCAGGGGATGCAAGAGATGTAGGTTCCATCCCTGGGTCTGGAAGATCCTTTGGAGTAGGAACTGGCAACCCATTTCAGTATTCTTGCCTGGAAGATTCCAAGGGCAGAGGATCCTGGTAGGTTACAGTCCATGGAGTTGCAATGAGTTGGACATAACTGAGCAACTGAGCACACCAGCACACGGAATTAAGAATAAAAATGAATCAGGACCCTTCAGAAAAGAGATAATCCTTGTTTTCCCCTGAGGGTAAAAAGGAGAAACTAGAAAATAGAGATGGATAGAAATCTTGAGCTAAATAGTTAAAGAAGAAAGAGTAAAGGCGGGTGTTCATATAATTAGTGTTCTTATCTTCTAAGTGAAAAGGAAGATCAAGGTAACTAGCTAGGTTATGCTAGGTGCTTTAGAGGACAGTTAGAAATTTAGAGTAGTTGCTATAGAATCATCCAGAGATACGTAAACTGTTGGCAGGTAATACTGAAGGCTCAACCAAGTTTAAAAAACAAAAACAAAAACAAATTACTATATAGAGAGCCAGAAAATAAAGAGAGGTGGTTTTCTTTATTCAGAGAAAACAAATGGTTAGTTTGACCCAGAATTGGAGGTTAGCCAGTAACTATAGCCAAAGGTCAAGAGGGAATGGATTGTGGTTGCTTCTTAAAGTGTATTCAAAATGGTTTCCTTGGTTCTGACACATCCATCCATTCATCAAAAAAAATATTTACCTAGGATCTGGTAGACCTGGGTTGTGGAGTATGCAAGAACAATTATCTTCAATGAAGGTTAACAGTATATAATCAGTAGGAGAATAAACACATTTATTGATTCCTGTTCTTTGCTGTGGACATTCACCTGCAATTGAATCACAGCATCTAAGGGCCAGAGAGATTTTAAGGGTTATAAAGTTCAACACCATCATTTTATTGATAAGAAAACAGACAAAGACCATGCTGGAGATTTTTCTAAAGGTAATAAGAAATAAAACAAGATCCTTTAGATCCTGGTATTTTAACCACTCACCAAACTTACTTTGCAAAGTTGCTAGTCAACTTTAAAGGCAGTATAAAGAACATTATACCTGGAAACACCAAAATATGTGCATTACTATGGAGGAAAATTTTGCTTAGGGAACTCTGCTCTAATGATGAATGTAAAAATGCACTAGGCAGTGGCCATATCTATATATTCAAGGAAACTAGATAAAGTAAATTTTAAACTTGGGACAATATCATATTAGATAATATATATTCTTAGCATACTCCAGCTATAATAGTATTCTTTTACATTTACAACTGAAAACATGTGACTGTTTCTAATAAAAATATTTCACTGCCCAGTTTTTCCAATTTCTAGCTAGTTTCTTCACTATAAGGAGTTTATTTGGACTAGAAATTCTGCATTTTCAGCAACAAAGAACAGGATCAGAAAGTTATTCTCAAATGGGAAATGAGATTATATGTTCCTTGAGGCCAGGTATCATGCTTATTTTATTCACTGTTATATTATGCAGCACTGAGAACATTGCATGTCATATATTAAATGCACAGAAGTATTATTGAATGAACTCATAAAGTGAGACAGATGGACACAATTGATCTTATTGGATGAAGATCATGGTCTCCAAAGTAAAGGTAAATGCAGACTTGACTCATGGAGACACTAAGGGATGTAGGGAGGCCTAACCTAGCAGGTGTAGGCACAGGCGACAAGAAGCTTCACTATGTGGTACAGCAAACACAGCCAAGAATACCCAAAGCAGAAGAGGTACGAGTTTTTGTTTGTTTGTTTCTTTGTTTCTTTTTTTATGACTCAGCAGCATCATGGGTCAGGAGGACTAGTCTGTGCACACAGAACAATCTCTGTCAGATGCAGGCGACAAAGATAAATTAGGGGAAGATCGGTAAGGTAGAAAAAGCACTGCATCCGAAGTCAGAAACATCTAGTTTACATTTTAGTTTTGTTTTTAATCAACAGTGTGGACTGAGCAATTTGCTTGACCTGTTGCTATTCTATATCAATTTTCTTGCTAATGGACCAGTAGCCACCTAATTGTTAAAACAGGGATAGGGTGGCTTAAACAATGAACACTTCCTTCTCACAGTCACGGAGCCTAGAAATGCTAAAATCAAGACTGGCAGGTATGGTATCTGGTGAGAGCCTACATCCTGTTTCCTAAGACAGTCATCTACTCTCTGTGTCTCCATGTGGCAAATGGGGACAGGAAGCTCTCTGGGTCTCTTTTGTAAAGGCACTAAGCCCATTCATGAGCACTCTGCCTTTATGACTGCATCACTTCCAAAGGCCCCATCTCCAAATATCATCAATCAGGGATTATAGTTCAACATACGAATTTGGGGGAACACAAACATTTCACCTGTAGCCTCAGTCCAACCTTCAATTCCTTCTCCTTCATTCTCTGTGTTTTGTGATGACACTAACTAGTAACCCAAACCAGGATGGTCCTAGATGCCTCCATCTCCCTCATCCTTATATACTCAAGCAATGATTTCATCTTTATTTTTCATTTCTTAAATATTTTCATACATATTCCCTTCTTTCTTCTATATGCACTGCTGCCCAGGTTAGACTAACCTCTTCTTCTTCTAGTGTTTCCTACCGTAACTGCAATGCAGGAGACCCCAGTTGGATTCCTGTGTTGGGAAGATCCACTGGAGAAGGGATAGGCGACCCACTCCAGTGTTCTTGGGCTTCCCTGGTGGCTTGCTGCTGCTGCTGCTAAGACACTTCAGTCGTGTCCGACTCTGTGTGACCCCATAGACGGCAGCCCACCAGGCTCCCCCATCCCTGGGATTCTCCAGGCAAGAATACTGGAGTGGGTTGCCATTTCCTTCTCCAATGCATGAAAGAGAAAAGTGAAAGTGAAGTCGCTCAGTCTGTCCGACTGTTAGCGACCCCATGGACTGCAGCCCACCAGGCTACTCCGTCCATTGGATTTTCCAGGCAAGAGTACTGGGGTGGGGTGCCATTGCCTTCCCCGCCCTGGTGGCTTAGCTGGTAAAGAATNCACTATGTGGTACAGCAAACACAGCCAAGAATACCCAAAGCAGAAGAGGTACGAGTTTTTGTTTGTTTGTTTCTTTGTTTCTTTTTTTATGACTCAGCAGCATCATGGGTCAGGAGGACTAGTCTGTGCACACAGAACAATCTCTGTCAGATGCAGGCGACAAAGATAAATTAGGGGAAGATCGGTAAGGTAGAAAAAGCACTGCATCCGAAGTCAGAAATATCTAGTTTACATTTTAGTTTTGTTTTTAATCAACAGTGTGGACTGAGCAATTTGCTTGACCTGTTGCTATTCTATATCAATTTTCTTGCTAATGGACCAGTAGCCACCTAATTGTTAAAACAGGGATAGGGTGGCTTAAACAATGAACACTTCCTTCTCACAGTCACGGAGCCTAGAAATGCTAAAATCAAGACTGGCAGGTATGGTATCTGGTGAGAGCCTACATCCTGTTTCCTAAGACAGTCATCTACTCTCTGTGTCTCCATGTGGCAAATGGGGACAGGAAGCTCTCTGGGTCTCTTTTGTAAAGGCACTAAGCCCATTCATGAGCACTCTGCCTTTATGACTGCATCACTTCCAAAGGCCCCATCTCCAAATATCATCAATCAGGGATTATAGTTCAACATACGAATTTGGGGGAACACAAACATTTCACCTGTAGCCTCATTCCAACTTTCAATTCCTTCTCCTTCATTCTCTGTGTTTTGTGATGACACTAACTAGTAACCCAAACCAGGATGGTCCTAGATGCCTCCATCTCCCTCATCTTTATATACTCAAGCAATGATTTCATCTTTATTTTTCATTTCTTAAATATTTTCATACATATTCCCTTCTTTCTTCTATATGCACTGCTGCCCAGGTTAGACTAACCTCTTCTTCTTCTAGTGTTTCCTACCGTAACTGCAATGCAGGAGACCCCAGTTGGATTCCTGTGTTGGGAAGATCCACTGGAGAAGGGATAGGCGACCCACTCCAGTGTTCTTGGGCTTCCCTGGTGGCTTGCTGCTGCTGCTGCTAAGACACTTCAGTCGTGTCCGACTCTGTGTGACCCCATAGACGGCAGCCCACCAGGCTCCCCCATCCCTGGGATTCTCCAGGCAAGAATACTGGAGTGGGTTGCCATTTCCTTCTCCAATGCATGAAAGAGAAAAGTGAAAGTGAAGTCGCTCAGTCTGTCCGACTGTTAGCGACCCCATGGACTGCAGCCCACCAGGCTACTCCGTCCATTGGATTTTCCAGGCAAGAGTACTGGGGTGGGGTGCCATTGCCTTCCCCGCCCTGGTGGCTTAGCTGGTAAAGAATCTGCCTGCAATGCAGGGGACCTAGGTTCGATCTCTGGGTTGGGAAGATCCCCTGGAGAAGAGAAAGGCTACCCACTCCAGTATTCTGGCCTGGAGAATTCCATGGACTGTATAATCCATGGGGTTGCACAGTCGGACACTATATGTTACATATATTTAACCACCCTACCCACACTTCAAAGGATAAAGTCCAAACCCATTATCATTGTATGCAAAATGACACGAACCTCATTACCCCCTTTAGTCTCATCTCAACACCTTCCCCTCTGTCCCAGTCATATTGAATTACTTGCTGCTTCTGCGTGTACTCACCTCTTTTGTTTTGTGGAGAAAACCATCCCTACCAGAGTCACTATGTCCCCATTCTTCCTTTAGGACTCAAATAAAGATTTTCTATGATGCCTTGCTTAGGCTCCATGACTTCTCTGGAAAGAACAGACCACTGTCTCTTGTGCATTTAATTCTCTTATAACAGCCACATACTGTCTTTCTTTTAACCATGTCAGTCTTTATGACTTTGTGATTCCTTAGAGGCCAGGAGCTATGTGTTAGTTACCCTTAATTTCTCAACACATAGCACAGTGCCTGGCACATAGAAAGTACTTAATAATTGTCAGAAGGACAGATGATTGGATTAATGAATGTGTCAGAAAGTTCTAGAGGATGAGAAAATGGACATGAGCAGAATTTTAAGGTCAAGGCAGTGAGTCAACATGGCAACCTATGTCGGCTTATTTCACATCCTGTGTCTGGATTTAATCTCCCAATTCAAATTCCATTATGTAAAGAAGTCTTGACTTTGAAAAATTACACCAGTAAAGCTGCCCTCTGGCACTACTGGATTGCACAACAGGAGAGAGAGCAGGAAACCGGCTATCTGTAGCAATTTTTTTTTCCTCAAAATCAACTTTCAATTAAAACAGTAGGGAGCTTCCATCTAAATGATTTTTTGCTTTGTTAAAAGCTTGCAACCTGGAATGAGTCAATCTCAAAAAATAAATAAATACTGTTAATAATTTGAATTAGGAAGCTTCACTTCCACCCACATAAACTGCTTGTTCCTCTAAGAGAAGTTCATGATTTCCTTTTCCTTGCTTAGGCTCCATGACTTCTCTGGAAAGAACAGACCACTGTCTCTTGTGCATTTAATTCTCTTATAACAGCCACATACTGTCTTTCTTTTAACCATGTCAGTCTTTATGACTTTGTGATTCCTTAGAGGCCAGGAGCTATGTGTTAGTTACCCTTAATTTCTCAACACATAGCACAGTGCCTGGCACATAGAAAGTACTTAATAATTGTCAGAAGGACAGATGATTGGATTAATGAATGTGTCAGAAAGTTCTAGAGGATGAGAAAATGGACATGAGCAGAATTTTAAGGTCAAGGCAGTGAGTCAACATGGCAACCTATGTCGGCTTATTTCACATCCTGTGTCTGGATTTAATCTCCCAATTCAAATTCCATTATGTAAAGAAGTCTTGACTTTGAAAAATTACACCAGTAAAGCTGCCCTCTGGCACTACTGGATTGCACAACAGGAGAGAGAGCAGGAAACCGGCTATCTGTAGCAATTTTTTTTTCCTCAAAATCAACTTTCAATTAAAACAGTAGGGAGCTTCCATCTAAATGATTTTTTGCTTTGTTAAAAGCTTGCAACCTGGAATGAGTCAATCTCAAAAAATAAATAAATACTGTTAATAATTTGAATTAGGAAGCTTCACTTCCACCCACATAAACTGCTTGTTCCTCTAAGAGAAGTTCATGATTTCCTTTCCCAGTGGTTCATCTCATTATTTCAAAGTTCTACAGGCCTTATTCCAGGAAGATCTTGGGCTTCTTAAATACAAGTCAGAGAATCTTCAGAGCTGGACTGGTTTTTAAAGATATGTAGAACAATCCCTTCATTTTTACAGATAATGAAACTGAAATCTAAAGACTGTAAGTACCCAACACCACACTTTCTGTGAATTCAGGTCTTTCAGTTCTCACCTAGTTCCATTTATTACCCTCATCATATTAGAGTCAAAAAGTAGGCAAGATGAATATCAGACCTCAAACACTACTTAATTCTGCCATCATGGGAAATCTTGTGTTACTAGAAAGTTTCTCAATGTTCCACCAGTCATTTTACAACAGGTTATTTTGTAAAAAACACACATCCTTTACCATGTGTATTAAGACTGGTGCAGAAGTAATTTCAGTTGTGCATTGTTGAAATTTGAAATTTGATATTAGAATACATTCTTAAATAAACAAGGTTATGTTATACATCATTTTAATGCACATTTCTTGCTTTATATTTTTTGCTAATGAATTATTATTTGCTCTTTATTTTATACCTATTTTAGACTATGAAAATGATGTTAGACAAAAAACAATTTTGAGCATTTTTTTTTTCTGTTCAAAATGGGACAAAAAGCAACAAAGTCAACTCATAATTTCAACAATGTACTTGGTCCAGAAACTACTAATGAACAGAGTACAGTGGTGTTTCAAGAAGTTTTGCAAAGGAGATGAGAGCCTTGAAGAAGAGGAGTGCATTTCCTGGCCTTCCGAAGTTAACAGCAACCAACAGAGGATCATCAAAGCAAATCCTCTTACAACTACACAAGAAGTTGCCCAAGAACTGAACGTCGACCATTTTGCAGTCATTTGGCATTTGAGGCAAACTGGAAAGGTGAAAAAACTTGATAAGTGGGTATCTTATGAGCTGACTGCAAATCAACAAATAACTATCTTTTTGAAGTGGCTGTCTTCTGTTATTCTGCACAACAACAAGCAAGTTCTCGATTGGATTGTGATGTGCAATGAAAAGTGGAGTTTATACGACAACCAGCAACCACCAGCTCGGTGTTTGCACAGAGAAGCTCCAGAGCACTTCCCGAGGCCAAACTTGCACCCACGAAAGGGTCATGGTCACTGTTTGGTGGCCTGCTGCTGGTCTGATCCACTACAGCTTTCTGAATCCGGACGAAACCGTTTCATCTGAGAAGCATGCTCAGCAAATCAATGGGATGCACCAAAAACTGCACCGCCTGCAACTGGCATTGGTCAACAGAAAAAGCCCGATTCTCCTCCACAACAACACCTGATTACACNCAGCCATAAGACTGCCACTCAACACCAATTTGTACTTGAATCATTAAAGTATTCACATTTGTTTATCCTTTAGAAACCTAACAAACTATTATAAATAAAGAGAACCTCAGCCAGAAAGTAGGATGTTAATGACACCAAGAATGAACACCATGGAGTAAACACAATAACCAGATTGCACAAAGCTTTCAAATTGGAGAAGTACATTATGGCAAGCTAGTGAAAAAACAACAACAAATTCTGTATCATTGCTTGTCTTGCTAAGAGTGTATGATTGTGCTTGCTTTACTGTGCTCGTAGATTGGCTGAAAAAATATATATAGTGTTCATATTTAATACAGTTATTGCTAAGATGAGCAGCTCTATAACTAATCAGGCTATACTACTCAGTGCAAACTCAGGTCTATCTGACAGAATCCCAGAATCCCAAATAACAGCAGCGTTCTATCCAGAACATGACAGCTGGATCTGTATCTCTCTCTTCCCAGTACAAGTTCAGCATTCCATTCTCATTCAGGTCAACACATATGCTGAAACTTTAGGATTTCCTCAGTTAGTGCTTCAAGGGGAAAAGAAACAAAAACTAAAACTAAAAATTGAAGTGCTCAGAGGGTAAAGCATCTGTCTGTAATGCAGGAGACCTGGGTTCAATCCCTGGGTTAGGAAGATCCCCTGGAGAAGGAAATGGCAACCCACTCCAGTACTCTTGCCTGGAAAATCCCACGGACAGAGAAGCCTGATAGGGGTAGCAAAAAGGCAGATACAACTGAGCGACTTCACTTTCACTTTAGGTAATATATGGGCTGCAGAGCCCAGCAAGTGACACAGAAGAGAAGATATTTTATTCAGTATTTCTCTTCTAAATTTCATACTTCTGGTTTCACCCCACATATTTCAACTCCAAATTTTACATCTTTTTCCATCTTTTTTCCCTCTAAAACAAGGAATATACACTGATAACAAAATCCCTGAGAATAAAGCCACAGTACCTTTTAAGACAATTGTTACCTACCTTGCACCAACAACGAAGATTTGAGATTTTTTTTCCTGTTTTCTTCAATTCTTAGTTCTTGGAACATAGAACTAAGAATTTACATCACTTAGATGCTATAATTTCTAATACTGTGAGTAGCTAGTTCCACTTAATGGCTTTAGAATGACTGGATAGTAACCAAGAAGTTAACTGTAGCCAATGATTATCTCAAACTGTCTCATCAGATTCTGAAATTCCTTATGGGTTGTAACTTTAACCTTTAACTCCACTTTAGCATGCCTATTATACTTGTTATACTGCAAGATCAAACCAGTCAATCTTAAAGGAAATCAATCTTGAATATTCACTGGAACAATTGAGGCTGAAGCTAAAGCTCCAATATTTGGCCACCTGATGTGAAGAGCTGACTCACTGAAAAAGACCCTGATACTAGGAAAGATTGAAGGCAAAAGGAAGAGGGCGACAGAGGACAAGATGGTTGCATGGTATCAATGATCCAGTGGATACGAATTTGAGCAAACTTCGGGAGACAGTGAAGGACAGGGAAGCCTGGTTTGCTGCAGTCCATGGGGTCGCAAAGAGTCAGACACGACTTAGCGATTGAACAACAACAAAATACTTAGTCAACATATGTCATATATACTAAGATTGCTGTTTGGAAACATTTAACTGAAATACTTTACAAGTTTTCAGTGCTAGAATAAGACTGTTTTTTATATTTGCTCTATCATTAGGGTAACTATCCACTCTATTGCACAAAAGCCAGGATACTTCTGTCCTAAACAAACGTTAGCTGGTAAGTCAAAAGGTGTAAACTTGGGTAGTTACAAGCAAAGACAATCTATCCATCATAGATTAATTGCAAAAAATAATCAAAAATTCCAATCTGTCACACAGGAACTTGAAGGTCACACAGGAAATAATTGCAAGTTTCACTTAAAAAGTTATTTTTAAATCATCCCAAAGTTTATCAAATTTGGTGCTTCTGTACACATCTTTAAAGTATATGTGATAATGAATTTGAACAAATAAATGTGGCTATAGTACAAACCCATCACACATGTGCAAAAAGGAATGATTTATGTAGTTTTGAAGGATGAATGCAATTCAATAAAGAAAACTGAAAAAAATAAGAAGACTTAAATATTGAAAGCTACTAAAGGAGAGAGTCTGTTTAATTAAAAAAAAAAAGATTCACCACATAAAAATCTCTTTCTGTTTTTATGAATTGCTCAGGGATACTAATATAACTTCCTGTCAGCAGATCAAGTCTCCATTGACCATGATCTATTTCAGTCCTGAAATGTATTCTTGTTCTGTGGATAATAGGTAANAAAAAAAAAAAGATTCACCACATAAAAATCTCTTTCTGTTTTTATGAATTGCTCAGGGATACTAATATAACTTCCTGTCAGCAGATCAAGTCTCCATTGACCATGATCTATTTCAGTCCTGAAATGTATTCTTGTTCTGTGGATAATAGGTAACCTCCTTGGTGCCATTTTTAGATCAGCCCGTTGGCAAACATTAGGCAGAAAGCATGCTAACATTTTTCAGGATCAGCTAAGTCTTCAGCAAAGTGTTTCTTGCTTGCGGAAGCAGCCAGGGTGAGTTCAGCACAGGGGAAAGTGACTGTTGAAGCTCCTCCTCTGCACAAGCCTGAACAGCTTCAAGTCTGAATCAAATAAACAAACCAACAAAACAATCCTACTGAGAGCATTAAGATGCCCACAGAGGATGTGTCCCCATCAGCCCCAGGTACACCGAAGACAGCTTCAAGTTTTCGACATCCTTAGCTCCAAACTCAAGCTTTGTCTTGAAAACAAACTAATAAATTTTAAAATGCGAATCACCATAATCACTAGCACAATTTCTTATTAATTACCTGTTTTGCTGTCAGAAACAGATAGCTGGTAAAGGAAATTAAAAGTCGGATCTTGGCCTCATCTTCACTTCAAAAGATCATTTTTGACTTGCTAAAACTCGTTCTGTTTTTTTTAATTTCTTTTTAATTGAAAGATAATTGCTTTACAATATTGTGTTGGCATCCCCTATACAACAATGTGAACCAGACATAAGTATACACACGTCCCCTCCCTCTTGAGCTTCCCCTAACCCCTCACCCAATCCTACCCCTCTAAGTTATCACTGAGCACCAGGCTGAGTTTCCTGTACTATACAGCAACCTCCCATCAGCTATCCACTCTACACATGGTAATGTATATGTTTCAATACTACTCTCTTAATTTGTCCCAACCTCTCCTTCCCCAGCTGCCTCCAAAGTTTGTTCTCTGTGTCTGCATCTCTATTTGTACCCTGAAAATAGGTTCATCAGTACCATTTTCCTAGATTCCATATATATGCATTAATGGAGGAAATTTGTTTCTCTCTTTCTCACTTACTTCAGTCTATATAACAGGCTCTAGGTTTATCCACTCATGAGAACTGACCCAAATGTGTCTATTTTTATGGCTATGAATAATATCCCATTGTATGCATGGAACCATAACTTCTTCATCCATTCATCATACATCAGTGGACATCTAGGTGGCTTCCTAGATGTCCTAACTATTGTAAATAGTGCTGCTATGAACATTGGGGTACCTGTGTCTTATCTCAAGTATGGTTTTCCCAGGGTATATGCCGATAGTGAAATTGCTGAGTCACATGGCAGTTTTATTCCTAGTTTTTTAAGGATTCTCCATACTGTTCCATTCCCACCAAGAGGACCCCCTTTTCTCCACACACTCTAGCATTTATTGTTTGTAGATTTTTTTTGATGATGACTATTCTGACTGGTATGAGATGAATCTCAATGTAGTTTTGAAAGCTACAGCAATCAAAACATTATGCTACTGGCACAAAAACAGAACTATAGATCAATGGAACAAGTCAAAAAGCCCAGAGATAAACCCATACACCTATGGGTACCTTATCTTTGACAAACGAGGCACAAATATACAATGGAGAAAAGATAACCTCTTCAATAAGTGGCGCTGGGAAAAGTGGACAGCTACATATAAAAGAATGAAGTCAGAACACTTCCTAACACCATACAGAAAGATAAACTCTAAATGATTAAAGATCTAAATGTAACACCAGAAACTATAAAACTCTTAGAGGAAAACAGAGGCAGAACACTTGAAGACATAAATCAAAGCAAGATCCTCTATGACCCACTTCCTAGAGTAATGGAAATAAAAGTAAACAAGTGGGACCTAATTAAACTTTAAAGCTTTTGCACAGCTTTTAAGCTTTTAAAAACCTTGCACACCTACAAGCAAGGTGAAAAGACAACCCTCAGAATGGGAGAAAATAATAGCAGATGAAACAACTGATGAAGGATTAATTTCCAAAATATACAAGCAGTTCATACAACTCAATGCTGGAAACACAAACAACCCATCAAAAACTGGGAAAAAGACCTAAACAGACATCTCTCCAAAGAAGACATAGAATACTCAACATCGCTCATTATTAGAGAAATGCAAATCAAAACAACAATGAGATATCACCTCACACCAGTCAGAATGTCTATCATCAAAAAGTCTACAAGCAATAAATGCTGGAGATGGGGTGGAGAAAAGGGAATGCTCTTGCACTGTTGGCGGGAATGTAAATTGACACAGCCACTATGGAAGATGGTATTGAGATTCCTTAAAAAACTAGGAATAAAACCACCATATGACCCAGAAATCCTACTCCTAGGCATATACCCTGAGGAACCCAAAACTGAAAAAACACATGTATCCCAATGTTCATTGCAACACTCTTTATAATAGCTAGCACATGGAAGCAACTTAGATGCCCATCAATAGATGAATGGATAAAGAAGTTGTGGTACATATACACAGTGGAATATAATTCATCCATAAAGAAGGAATGCATTTGAGTCAGTTCTAATGAGGTGGATGAACCTAGAACATATTATACAGAGTGAAGTAAGTCAGAAAGAGAAAGATATATATTGTGTACTAATACATATATATGGAATCTAGAAAGATGGTACAATGAAATTTATCTGCAAGGCAGCAATGGAAAAACAGACATAGAGAACAGACTTATGGACACAGGGAGAGGGGAGAAGAGGGTGAGATGTATGGAGAGAGTAACATGGAAACTTACATTACCATATGTAAAATAGATAGCCAATGGGAATTGCTGTATGGCTCAGGAAACTCAAAGAGGGGCTCTGTATCAACCTAGAGGGGTAGGATGGGGAGGGAGATGGGAGGGAGGTTCAACACAGGAGGGGACATATGTACACCTATGGCTGATTCATGTTGTTTGACAGAAAACAGCAAAATTCTGTAAAATAATAATCCTTCAATTAAAAAAATAAATATTTTTTTAAAAAAGAATGAAATTAGAACATTTTTTAATACCACACACAAAAATAAACTCAAAATGGATCAAAGACCTAAAGGTAAGATGAGAAACTATAAAATTATTAGAGGAAAACATAGAACACTCTTTGACATAAATCACAGCAATATCCTCTTTGATCCAACTCCTAGAGAATGGAAATAAAAACAAAAATAAACAAGTGAGACCTAATTAAATTTAAAGGCTTTTGCACAGCAAAGGAAACTATAAACAAAATGAAAAGACAACCCTCAGAATGGGAGAAAATGATTGCAAATTAAACAACTGACAAAGGATTAATCTTCAAAATATACTAGCAGCTCATGCAGCTCAATACTAGAAAAGCAAACAACCCAATCAAAAAGTGGGAGGAAGACCTAAAAAGACATTTCTCCAAAAAGGACATACAGATGGCCAATGAACACATGAAAAGATGCTCAACATTGCTCAGTATTAAAAATCATTTTAAACCAAGCAAAAATGGTGCTTTTACATGGTTCAAACAAATAAAACCTGGCTTTTCTCAAAACAAACCACAGGCTCATTGCTTCACAGAAGAGACAGCCAGGGAAGGTCAAGTGCCCAGCTGTCAACACATTGCTGCTGTTAATGCTGCTTTAGTTAAGGATCAGCTCTTGAGACTATAGCTAGCAAGCTTCTAAATGGTTGTTAGACCCTTGCTTCAAGCTCCACAGAGGCTTCTTTTTATCACTTTCCAAACAAGATGCTCTTCCCAGAGCTTCTCCATTTAAACCAGTTCTCAGGAGAGTATTGATTATTACCTTTTTCCATAGGCAACGAGAGAAAATGCCTAATACAGCCTAAACAGCAGAGTCGAGCACGATTCTCATCTCCCCTCTAGTAGCCCATCTACATTAGGACACAAAGAAAACCCAACAACAAAACTGAGAATCAAATCAATGGACAATTAAAAGGCAGGGAGAAGCAGCTCCTTCACAGGGAAGAGTTCCAAAGAAACCAGGTAGTTTGAGGTCAAGTGATATCCAGATTTCCTTCAGTAACCCCAAAGCTCTGTGTGAACCTCAAAAAATAAAAAAAGAAATGCTGGGATGGGTTTATGGGATTCTTCTCTATTATTGTTATCATCTAGGACTTTTCTTTCCTATCATTACTAGTAGTAACAATATTTCGTAGAGACTATATTGCATTTATTCTTTCATTCATTAACTTAGTCTACAAATGTTGGAGGGTCATTTACTGGGTGCCAGGCTCTCTGCTAAGCATTTGTCTTATGATTTGCATTCTTCAAATTTCTTCTTTAAAAGAAAATCTGTTCAATAGACTAATCCCAGATGTACACAAATGTTCACAGTTTGATAAGCTGGAAAGGATGACACACTTGTTTTATATATGAAGACTTGAATTTCTGCTCCTTGGCTGCAGAGGTCTCACCACCTTTGGCTAAGTCCTCTTTGGGAATGTTAATCCTCAGGTGCCAACAAACTGAGGGCTCCCCAGGTGACACAGGCAGTAAAGAATCTGCCTGCCAGTGCAAGAGATATGGGTTCAATCCCTTTGTGGGGAAGATCCCCTGGAGTAGGAAATAACAATCCCCTCCAGTGTTATTAAATGGAAAATTCCATGGACAGAGGAGCCTGGAGGTCTATAGTCCATGGGATCTCAAAGAATCGAACAGGACTGAGCTCCCACGTATGCCAACAAACTAGCCAAAAAGGAAATGCAGATGTCCTAAATGGTGGAGTATTCCCTCCCTCTTCCCTTTTTCATGGTACGAGATTATCTGCTTTTAGTGATCCCTTGATATCCATACTAAACTGCCTGGACTCAGTAAAAACTATTTAGGGAGGCAAAGATAGAAGCACTCTCAGAGAAACTAACCCCCATCCTCATTTGCAAACCACTAACCTTCTTGAAAAGCAGAGACATTACTTTGCCAACAAAGGTCCATCTAGTCAAGGCTATGGTTTTTTCAGTGGTCATGTATGGATGTAAGAGTTGGACTGTCAGGAAGGCTGAGCACTGAAGAATTGATGTTTTTGAACTGTGATGTTGGAGAAGACTCTTGAGAGTCCATTGGACTGCAAGGAGATCCAACCAGTCCATTCCGAAGGAGATCAGTCCTGGGTGTTCTTTGGAAGGAATGATGCTAAAGCTGAAACTCCAGTACTTTGGCCACCTCATGCGAAGAGTTGACTCATTGGAAAAGACTCTGATGCT
>SJYX01002098.1:52414-64170 GCA_006410675.1 Oreotragus oreotragus
TTTAAAGGACAGCATTTCTAAGTGGAATTTTGAGAATGATTGAGATGAAAATCTGAAACTGGCCTAGTTTATAGAGCCTGTTAGAATGCAATGAGTCTTGTGTATTACCAACCGCTGGGAAATTGTTGTACTTAACACTGGTGTTGCTCACAGACACCAATATCTGTGTGGGCTTCCCTGATAGCTCAGCTGGTAAAGAATCCACTTGTGATGCAGGAGACCCCAGTTCAATTCCTGGGTTGGGAACGTCCTCTGGAGAAGGGATAGGCTATGCACTCCGAAATTCTTGGGCTTCCTTGGTGGCTCAGCAGGTAAAGAATCCACCTGTAATGCAGGAGACCTGGCTTTGATCCCTGGGTTGGGAAGATCCCCTGGAGAAGGGAAAGGCTACCTACTCCAGCATTCTGGCCTGGAGAATTCCATGGATGGTACACTCCATGGAGTTGCAAAGAATTGGATAAGACTGAGTGACTTTCCGGCAAAGGCAATGGCACCCCACCCCAGTACTCTTGCCTGGAAAGTCCAATGGATGGAGTAGCCTGGTGGGCTGCAGTCCATGGGGTCGCTAACAGTCGGACAGACTGAGTGACTTCACTTTCACTTTTCTCTTTCATGCATTGGAGAAGGAAATGGCAACCCACTCCAGTATTCTTGCCTGGAGAATCCCAGGGATGGGGGAGCCTGGTGGGCTGCCGTCTATGGAGTCACACAGAGTCGGACACGACTGAAGTGACTTAGCAGCAGCAGCAGCAGAGTGACTTTCACTTTCAGTGAAAGAGATGACAAAAATGATACAAAGACGACAAACTGTACTCTCTTCATAATGCATGGTTGAGCTTATAGATTTACAGAGACTTTTAATTTTGCTTGATTTTGTTTTCAAAGTGTCCTCCTCAGTTCCCTGTTTTGTCCACTAGCTAAGTCCAACTGTTGACATGCATGTCTCAGAATGACTATCTGCTGTTCCTGATCCTCACAGTGACCTGGTTATGGCTCACCACTTAATATCCACCTAAAGTTCACACTTAACTGTGGTAAGGAGGAATTTTACATAAAAACGCAAGTGCTTTTGGAAATTGGTGATGAATGTATTGGTTTTTAGAGGCACCACATTTCCTATTGTCTGATTACTATAGTTGGCTGATTATAATAAACAATTGTGACTATTAGACACTGTGCTATGTGCTGTATGGGAAGACAGAATGAAGCCATAATCAATTTTATTAATTCACCATCCATGTAGGTAAACAGAGTAATCTCATACGAAATAATGTATTCAAAATACTTTAGAATACTATAGATGATAACTTATGTGTGGTACATGCATTAGATGTCAAAGATGCTTCAAGGAAATAAACAATGATAATGATCACAGCTACTGTGACCATCAGGGAAATGCAAATCAAAACCATCTGAGATAGCACCTCACACTTGTCAGATGACTATCATCATAAAGACCACAAATAACAAATGCCGGAGATGGTGTGGAGACCCTGTGCAGTGAGGGGCGCTGTACACCATTGGAGTGAATGTAAATTGGTAGAGCCACTATGGAGAACAAGAAGGTTTCTCAAGAAACTAAAAATAGAACTACAATATGACCCAGTAATTCCACTCCTGAGTATATTTCCAAAGAAAACAAAAACACTAATTTGAAAAACTACATGTACCCCCATGTTCATTGCAGTTCTATTTACAGTTGCCATGATATGAAAGCAACCTAAGTGTCCATCAATAGATTAATGGATTAAAAAGATGTAGTATATATGTGCATGTTTATATATATATACACACACACACACAATGAAACACTACTTAACCATCAAAAGAATGTTGCCATTTGCTATAACATGGCTGGGTCTGGAGGGTATTCTTAGTGAAATAAGTCATACAGAGAAAGACAAATTGTTCTTATTTTTCTATTCTTTTTTCTCTTATTCTGTTATTACCCACATTTTGTAGATGTGGACTCTTGCCACCATGTTCTTGAGATCCTTAAGGTTGGTCAAAATGACCCTCATCTGGGAAATAGGGCTAGAGTTTGACTTTGAAGAATAGATAGTAAAGAAGGAGATTTTCAAGAATGCACTTGAATTACTAAATTCAAGGTGCATCTTGAATTATTTATATACTCTTTTAATATCATGATTTTCTTAAAGATTCTAAGCGGAGCAAATAGCTATTTAGTTTACAAATATCCTTATAAGAATCTATGAACACTTTAACAGTGAAAAGTCCATGAAGAATAGCTACAGGGAAATGTAAACAGACAAAACAATTAGGTAGATGGGACAGGAAAGGTGCACAGTGGAGATGTATGCACTTATATTCAGAAAAGTACCCATTGACATTCCATCCTGTCATAAGATAGGAGAAAATGTCCCAGTATGGAAAAGTCCACCTGTCTAAACTTGAATTAATTATCTTTTTCATTAAACATGCTTCACTGTTCTCTGTTCTAATGAATGATGCCACCACCATCTATCTCATCCTTCATTTCCCTGTCCCAGCATCTAATCAGTCATTAAAATGTGAAATGAGAAGTTTGAGGTTTGCAAGCCCAGCCCTGCCACTTACCAAATAAATAACTTTGGGCAGATTGCTTGATCCCTAACTAGCAATATCCTCATTGGTAAAACATGGACAAAAATAGAATGTATTTTGTAAGTTGTTAGAATTAAAATGTATCTACAATGTCTGTGAAAGTTCTTACTAAAAGCATTTGGAATATTTTGCTGTTGTTATTTAATCATAGAAATACAAACAAAAGACTCTGTGTTAGGCTCCTCATTTTATACACATGTATTATATATATATATACACATATATATACATATATATACACAGACACACATAGATTCTAATGTCTATCTGTATAGCTATATTATAAATTAAATACTATAAAACAGAATTTAAGAGAACAAACCCTACACTCAGACACAACTAAATTAAGCTAAATATTGGATCTACCATTTTCTAGTTGTGTTATCTTGAATACATCACTTAACAACTTCAAGAGTCAATTTCTTCATCTGTAAAATAGTTATTGTGAGCTTGCAATTAATTAGCACATGTTAAGTATATCACACAGTACCTGACACAATGCAAAAGTCTGAGGAATTTTAGTCATTATATCATGGGTTTTTTTTCACAGTATACAATGTGCTTACATTAATGTATACTTTCTGACTGAACAAGAACTATGGAATATATTTTCAAATAATTTTTAAAATATGATTTTATTAAGGAATCTCCACATTTTATAGTTATTTATTTTCCAAACCATCCTATTAATCCAGATCACCTGTGTCAGCGAGCAGGGAGCTACTCTAAGAAGCAGAGGGGTACGGAAAGATAGAACCACAAAAGTAGAGCTCAGCTTAAATACTGGAAGGGCAAAGTCAAAGCCAGAATTATAATAATGTCGCAGAAGCAAAACATCCACTTTCCCTCCTGAGATGCCTAAAAACATATTCAGGCTGCCCATAGCTGCTCTTAGAGTCTGCCAATCGGCCTTTTCTCCTTGCTTCATGAATATTCCATAAACCATAAGCTTTCCAATTCCCAAGAAATAAAAACAGTAACCATAAAACTCTGGTAGGCCATTAACAGTCCATAGGTCACATATAGTGACAATGAATCAAACGACTAGTGAGCTTACCCAAAGGACCAGTGAACTATCAAATATTGTGCAGACTGAAGGCAATTTTAAATGAGGAGTTTAAACACATTTTAAACAAAGGCAGCATTATTCAAATAAGCAAATAGCTACGCAAGTTGGAACACATTAGAATAATAAAATTTCAACTATTTGATTAAAATCTATACTGAAAATCCAAACTTACTAAAATGATTAGAATATTTCCTACCAGCAACATATTTTAAAATTTTGCTCTTAACACACTCTTTCCCCTTCTTGCATTCTTCTCCTTATTTATCTAAGTTTTTCTCTGTCTCCTTCCCTTCCTCAATTTTAATGCCTTCTCAACCTTCAAAGCTAAACTTAATACTGAAAGTATTCAATGACAACTGAAGCCCCAAAGCCAGGGGTGTTCTGGCAGCAATATGTACTCTGGAAGATGGATGGGAATTCATTAATCACTGTCCTTACAACACAGATTCTTCAAGGAAACTACCCTGGAGATCTAAGTTATAATACATACATGGTTACACCTGTCTCTTATACACATCTAGATGTGTATAAGAGACAGTGATAANCAGGCTTCCTTGTCCATCACCAACTCCTGGAGCTTGTTCAAACTCATGTCCATTGAGTCGGTGATGCCATCCAACCATCTCATTCTCTGTTGTCCCCTTCTCTTCCTGCCTTCAATCTTTCCCAGCATAAGGGTTTTTTCTAATGAGTCAGTTCTTCGAATTAGGTGGCCAAAGTATTGGAGCCTGTCTCTTATACACATCTATGCCCTTCACAAACAAATTTCATTATCTTATTCTTTATTATGCCATTTGCCCACAGCATGAGGCCCTTGCTGCCAAGAGGAGTTACTGAATCCAAGCGGACTTAGCCAACTGGATGCACCAAACCTAGCATTCATCAGTGATAACAACTGTTACAGTCAAAAACTATGTTTCAAGGAGGTCATCCCACCTTTGGAAATTCTGCAGAATAGTTTGATGCTAGTTAAGCAGTACTTTCAAGTATATACAGTAACACTATGTAAGGAGTCTTATCACCTTGCAAAAATGAAAAGAGAACCATATCAACTCATTATAAACAGAAAAAAACTACATATATATATATATATAGTGTCTCCAAATGCAGAATCTTTAGACTTTAGCAATCCTGGGATCAGGGGGAGTTAATAGCTACAAAGAAAAGTCAATATATTTAATAACTTCCACAATATTAGAAAATGGTAAGTTGAAATATGTTGTTTTAAAAGTTAAAGATAAACACTGGTTATATAATAATAGGACAGATAGCTTTCAAAGTATATGAAAAAATAAAGAATGTGAAAATTTAGCAATAAAAATGCATTACAAAAGTTAATATTAAGAAAGAATATAAAAGTTAATGAAATCAGACCAAATAGAATTCAAGGGGTATTATATGGAATCTCCCCATAGAAGGGTTAAATGAAAATAGAACTGTTATAAATCTCTACATGTTGAGTATCACAGCATCAAGATGCATTAGACAAAACTAGTTAAAATGCAAAACGAACACAATCTCATTTTGGGAGAATTTTTCTTAACTTTTTTGGTATTTGAAAGATCAAGAAAGCAAGAAGTGACTTATAAAGTTATTAAGAGGTGACATAATAATGTTTTAGGTAAAATTAGTAACTAATAGTCAACTCCTTAATTTCCATCAAACACTTATAAGCTTTAGTATAATCCACAATGAAAATATCAATAATATTCAAATCTATACAGGTAACATTTCTGAACATAAGGTGGTTCAACTAAAAATACAATGAAGCTAGATAAACATGAAAGATCAAGAAAGCAAGAAGTGACTTATAAAGTTATTAAGAGGTGACATAATAATGTTTTAGGTAAAATTAGTAACTAATAGTCAACTCCTTAATTTCCATCAAACACTTATAAGCTTTAGTATAATCCACAATGAAAATATCAATAATATTCAAATCTATACAGGTAACATTTCTGAACATAAGGTGGTTCAACTAAAAATACAATGAAGCTAGATAAACAAACAATATCCCATTTGGAAATTGTAATATTATCTTCCAAATAATTATGAGCTTATATAGAAAAATAGCAGCATAATTGCAGAATATTTAGCAAATAATTATGATAATATATCATTAAAAAGTTATGAATTATGGCCAGAGCTGTATGCAAAGAAAATCTCATTATAATAAAGGAAACTTTATTATTAAATAAGAAACAGTGAAAATAAATTAAGAACTGAACCCAAAATGCTAGAAAAAAGAGTAACAAAATTAACCTGCAGAAAGATGAAATTAAAATAAATCTTAAGTCAACAATAAGAATAAAAAGCAAATAAATAAACACAGGATAATTTTTTAAAGGAACAGTAGATAAAATTATTCTACCAAGGCCTCAATATAACAAAACAAAACAAAACAACAATAAAAGGCAGAAAGGACACAAAATTACTTATGGGGAAAGGGAAAGGGAATAAAACTGTTGATAATCAGTTTTTTATCTGACAATAGTAAACAAAATTCATTCTAATAATTTTGAAAATCTTGATGAAACTGATTTCTTTAAAAGAAAATAAATGTAAGCTATGCAAACTTATTTTAATGGAAGGACAATAATTCTTCTATCAGCTCATATGTCATTCTTAGAGAACCAGTCCCCATATCCCTGCACTGGGAAGAAGAGCTATAAACTGAAGGGCCCTTAACAGTTCACACTTACCAGGGTAAACAGCTAACCTAATTTGTTCTACTGGCATCTTCTCTGGGAGGACTTTCTGGTCTCAGAACTGAATTCTACTATTGTCACAAGGCCCTAACATTTCCCTCCCACTTTGGTGATTCAGCATTATCAAAGCAATGTACCATCTAATGTACCTGTTTTGCTATATATATATATATATATATATATATATATGTACTTTTTGTTTTGTAAATTTTCTGTCTCCCCTATCTTACATACTTAAATGTAAGTCCATAGAGTAAGATAATTGTCAGAGGGCTTTGTATGCCCTTGTTTCTCAGATCATCAACAGTGTCTGGTGCATAGATGATACTAAATGTGTATTTAGTGAATGAGTGAAAAAAAGAATGAACGCATGTTTGAATAATTAAGGGGATGAGTTATTACCTATAGAGAATAGAGTTGGTGACTTACACACACTTTGATTTGGGCACATGCAGACAAAAGGAGCTTTAGACTCATTTGTGGCAACTACAATAAAGCTGTGTATAACTGACCATAGATACTTCTTTGATTAAGGAAAGAAAATGAGGGAGAAATAGTGGAGTATCAGAGGAGGAGGGGGAGAAAGAAGAGATGGAGGAGGAGGAAGAGGAGGTGATGATTGCTTGCTTTCTCATTTTCATGATGGTTTGCTATTTTTGTACCACTGGTATCCAAAAGTCACTTTTTAACTTTTTTTAATTTGCAGAATCACTTATGTGCCCACTGTAAACTACAGTAGCTCTTATATACTTTCATATCCTTTTAGATCTGTCTCTTTAGGACATGAATTCTCAATCTTGGACAGATATCACCTGCACCTATGAGTCTTCTAGTTTATTGGTTTTCTTTTCTTTTCTCATACAAGGGCACAGCCCCATGGGGGCAGTTCTAATGCGGAGCCATGCTAAGAATCATTACTTTATTTTGTTCAATGAACTCCACTAAGATGCTTTTCTGACCTACTTAAGGATATCCACAGGTTTCTCTTAAGTGCATACATAAGATTTTGCTCCCTAAAAATTAAAAAATTTTAAATTCTGAACTTCCATTTGAACAACTCTGTGTATATCTATCTCATCCAGAGCTGTTTAATTTTTAAGCCATTAATTATAGTGTCAAAGTTGAAATTTATGATTATCCTTTAACATTTAAAAAAATTTTTTAAATGAGTTACAAATTGTCATTGAGATTTTCAACTTCCTAGCTTTTCCCCTGGCAATGGAAATTTGACCAAGATGCTGAAATCATGAGCTAAAGGATATTAAGTCAAATACCTGCAGAGGTGTTTCAAGATGCTTTTCTCTCAGCACTGGAGCAGCTGAAATTTCCTGGGGGGCTTTTGATGTCTTCCTTTTGGCTTTTTCCATTTGAACATTGGTAAAGTAGTTGACGGCAGCAAACTCGATAAGGGCCGAAAATACAAAAGCAAAGCAGACAGCTATGAACCAATCCATGGCAGTTGCATAGGACACTTTGGGCAAAGAATGCCGCGCACTGATGCTCAGTGTAGTCATGGTCAGGACTGTGGTTATCCCTTCAGAGGAAAAGAGCAAAGAGACAAAACACTTCATGGTTACTTCTGTGCAGAAAAAACAACCAAACAAAAAGAGCTGGAAATTTGGTGGGGTGGCAGTAACAAAGTTTATAATAATTCAAAACAAACCATCTTTGATATGATTCCAGTCCTAATGGTTCAGTGAAATTAGCACAGGGAGAGACAGATGTGGTTCAAATACTTACTCCTCCAATCACTGGCTCAGTGTGAGTTGGATTAAGTTAGGAAAACACACTGGGTTTCACTTGATACCCATTTACTGAACTTACTATGAAGACTTAGTATGTAAGGCAACTAACATGTGTTGGGTTGATATCAGTACCCAGGCCAATATACCTGAGAAACTCAACACCTAACAGGAAGTGTGACTCATTGAAGCACTGATTCTCAAACAGGAGTGGGAAGATGGTAGCGCTGAAAATTAAAGTATCAGAATTTCATGTCTGGGGTAGGCATGGTCCACGTTATTGAAACTCTCTACCAGAAAAATCACAAGTTATGTACACTCAAAATCTTTACCTGAATATTACCTATTTAATTAAAATAATAAATGTACTAGTTATAAAATAGCTCAATTTATATAAAACAGAAGGAATGCTCCCAAGAAATAGATTTCTAAAACAATTTGGTTTTAAAAATATTGGACATCTCAGTTCAGTTCAGTCATTCAGTGATGTCCACCTCTTTGCGACCCCATGGACTACAGCAAGCCAGGCTTCCTTGTCCATCACCAACTCCTGGAGCTTGTTCAAACTCATGTCCATTGAGTCGGTGATGCCATCCAACCATCTCATTCTCTGTTGTCCCCTTCTCTTCCTGCCTTCAATCTTTCCCAGCATAAGGGTTTTTTCTAATGAGTCAGTTCTTCGAATTAGGTGGCCAAAGTATTGGAGCTTCAACATCAGTACTTCCAATAAAGATTCAGGACTGATTTCCTTTGATTGGACATCTACTGCCCTTCAGTTTATAGTTGGCAGGAAAATACCGGTAACAAGAATAACAGTATTTTTCTCCCATCAATAAGCTTCTGAAGCATATCACCTCCAGAAAAACCTTTTCTGTAGAGCCTGGAAAAATGTTAATCCCCATTCTCAATGGAAGCATATCACCTCCAGAAAAACCTTTTCTGTAGAGCCTGGAAAAATGTTAATCCCCATTCTCAATGGAAAAATCCCACTTGCCACTGAAACTATAGAGAAATTCATTATTTAAGAATGCTAAATATTTGCACAGTTGCCCCTTTCTGCATCTTTGTTTCTCTGTGGATCTAATCCATGTTATGTAGTTAAATTTGGAAATTTATTTGGAGATTTACCATATCCATTTAAATCATTCTATGTAATACCTAGGAAATCTCCTGAATTGATACACTCAGGAATGATACATCAGGAATGATGATGATGAAGAAAATAACAATGATGAAGGCATAAACCATTTATTCCAATCCATGCCAATCCCTAGCCTAAAGTCACATGTTAAACTGAAGGGACAGTGAGCCCCATGCAATAATGAAGGAATAAAAATATTTTAATGCAGGGAGAAGTAACATTATCTCTTCAACTCGGCACTTAATTATATTCTACCTTGTATTGTTCCCTAATTGTTCCATTTATGTGAGCTTTGTTTCCACAACTTCATTAAGCATTGACTCCTTAAGGGCAGAAATATTTAACACCGCTTTGGAATTTATCATATTTCACATAGTGCAGAGCACATGATAAATGTGTAGTAAATAAAAATACATTTTTCAGCTCTTCACGAATCCATTTTCCTTCTAATCCTTTCTGAATTGTCAGTTTTAAAACATGAGAAATTAGAACAACTGTGTAGCTTCTGAGCTATGGCTCTTTACAAAAATATTCCATAAACTATACAGAGGGAACAAGTCGAGAATTTTGTTGTATTCTCTTTTAAAAGAAATGTTTGTGATATTTTTAACATTTTATAAGTTTAAAACAGACTTAAAATATGTTTATTCAATCAAATATATAAATACGTAAATGCCTATGAAAATGCAATATTGTGAATTTATTAGACTTTGTTTTGGAAAGAGACTTCAGGACTTTTAGGCCTATTTTATTTTATTTTATTCTTATTTTTCAGTTCAGTTCAGTTCAGTCACTCAGTCGTGTCTGACTCTTTGCGACCTGGAAAATGGCACCATCCCTATGGTCATTGAGAGATAGTGAATAAACCCTAAATTAATTCTGAAAACTTCTAGCTGCAAAATTTAAATATAAATCAAAAGTTTTCTTCTTATTCATAGCAAGTTAAATTGCCTATTGAGAATTCAAAACTGTTCTACAACTTTATTAGGTATATTTCCTCTAATAGCATAGAAATTATACTGAAAGAGCTTGAAAATAAAATATAAACAGTGCCATTTAAGTAAGAATACTACTCAGAAATCAGAAAGTTTTACAGAGACCATAATGTAATCAAAAAGGAATCTGAAACTCAAATATAAACAACTTAAGATTATCCATGTTGCTTTGAACATTTTTTTGGTAATAGGACAATTTCTCCTGAGGATAAGCAGTAATGGTCTTTTTCTCTCCTGCAGTATGAGAAGAAATTTCATCATTAATGACAAGTAAGTAGAATATTAATGCAATTATTGAGTTGTGAATCCAAAAGTGACTTTCTGATTGTTAAGGAAGGTAAATCACCAAGTTTATGAATATGTTCAACAATATATGGCTATGTGGCTGCTTTGCATTTCTTTTTTATTGTCTAGAGTACACTTGATTTAAAAGTCTGCACAAAGGTCTTTCAGATATTATGGTTCCTATTTTATGACTGTTGGCAAAATTAAGAAAGTAACTGGCATAAATAGTTGGCTGAGTGTTTGAAATTGCCATCCCTTTAGACATTAAAAAGTTTTTCTGTCTGGAGTTCAATTTTAAGAAAGAACTAGCACGACAGGAATGGGCTTTTTATACCTGAAGCAGTTGGTTAAACCAGCAAAACAGCGAAGAGACGCTAACCTCTCAGATAAGAAGACATGCTTCTTCTGCATCTAGGAAGACAGTACATCTGTCACCACATCTACCCTGAAAATACTTTAATAACCATGGAACTTTTTTGACAAGTTCAGATATTGATGCCAGGTCCCGTATTTAGAATGCTGAGTATGCATCATATTGGCTGGCCAAGGAGCTGGAAGAGGACATTTAAGAGTAGGCTAAGACAATACACGGGAGTGAATTTTGGACTAGCTACTCCTAGAAAATGAACTGGTAATGATGTAGATATGCCAGCTGGCATTTACACAGATTTCATGTTTCACTATATTGGAATAATTAGAAAAGAGGCATACATCTTTAGTGATAGACATTTCCAGAGAATTTGGCACACTTTACTTCTCATATTTACACTAATTTTTATTAGTTTTTCTTTTTGTGTGATCTCGAGTGACATCTCTTACTCAGCAAATTCTTCCTTGAGTAAAGAGAAAAATGAGAATTGGGATTGATAAATGCAAGCCCAGAATTATTTCTTTTCATTTGAATCTCATATGAAATAGACTGTTCACTCCCCCACCCCCCACATACTTAAGACTTAACCTCCTTAAGAAAATACCATCAAAAATCTCAACAAACAATTAATAGTTACCCTTCTGGCACATCTTAGGTCTTAGAAGAATTCATTATTGGGCATAATTTTCCTGGTCAATCTAAACCAGTATCTTGGTGCCTGAGAACAATCAGAAGCAAATGGAAGTGTTCCCACAAAGGATGCAGAGCGCACAGCCATACAAATCCACTCAGCAGCTCTGAAGTCATCCACAAGCTCCGAGGTCCCCTGCCTCCCCCACCCC
>SJYX01002098.1:65479-218768 GCA_006410675.1 Oreotragus oreotragus
CCCACCCCCACCACATAAGGACAGAATGGTAGAGTGGACATGAAGGAGTTCTCAAAGTTAGGCAGAAATTGTTTGGGGTTTATCACTTCAATATATGATTTTATACAAGTTTCTTAATATCTTTCTGTGTATATCCTTATCCATATAAAATTACTAATGCCTAACTTGCTGAGTTATTCTGAAGATTAAATAAGATGATCTCTAACAGTACATGGCAAATTTTATTATCATTATTATTAGTGTTACCAGGGCTGCCGTCTATGGGCTCACACAGTCGGACACATGACTGAAGCCACTTAGCAGCAGCAGCAGCAGTATCCTTACTGTATGATACATAA
Organism: Oreotragus oreotragus; assembly: GCA_006410675.1. NCBI lineage: Eukaryota > Metazoa > Chordata > Mammalia > Artiodactyla > Bovidae > Oreotragus > Oreotragus oreotragus. The sequence continues at coordinate 65,818 of SJYX01002098.1, forward strand.
TGTCCTTACGCTAGCTTATCTGGATAGGAAACATTGGATGGATACAGCTATAACTAATGCTCTCCCCCCACCGAAACACCACCGGAAATTTCTATTACTTGGGGACAAATGAGACAGAACAGTGGCTATGAGTTTGTAATCAACCAAGAAAGCATTCAAAGCTCATCAACCAATCACAATAACTATAAAATAAAGAGAACATTCACATGATAGTATCAAGTAGTGAGTCTCAAAATGAGAGAGATAGCAGCACGGACTGTCATAATAGTCAATGACACTAAAAACAGTATTCACTGTGGTAGCTTTTGTGTCCAAATAAACTCATCGAATCCTCACAGCTACCTTATGCAGTAGTGACAATTCACCCTGTTGTAACACTTGAGGAAACAGGCAGAAATAACTCACTGAAGGCTCACAGCTAATAAATGGTAGACTTTAGGTTACAACCTAGGCCATCTTGCTCCAGAGTCTGCACTTTTTGACATGGATGCCTCTTAATCAAAGGCAGCATTAATGGGGCAATATTTTCTGTTGCAGAAATTATTTAGGAGCATAGGATAAAGATGGTAATACATGTGGAAGTGATTTTATTTTTATTTTCAATGATGAAAGTTCCTGAAACATTAATATTATTTGTATAAGGGAAAGTTAAGGGACTTTGACCTGGTTCTCAGCCCCTAACTTGCTGCCCAGCCAGGTTGTCTTTATACACGATATATACAGCCCAGGTTAACTGAGTGATCACTGCACTTAATGAGACAATAAATACCAAGCATTTAGCAAATTAACCTTTTGTTGGAAACACAGATAGACCTAGAGATTATCATACTGGGCGGAAGTAAACCAGACTGAGAAAGAAAACTATATGTTAATAGGATATCACTTACATGTAGAATCTAAAACACTGATAAAAATGAACTTATTTATAAAACAGAAACAGACATATAGACAGAAAAGAAACTTATGGTTACCAAAGAGGAAGAAGATGTGGAGGAACAACTTAAGAGTTTGGGATTAACATACACACTACATACATAAAATAGATAAAAAACAAGGATCTACTGTATACTCAGTATTTTGTAATAATCTATAAGGGAAAAGAATCTAAAAATATATACATATATATTTTTATATATGTCTACATATATATCAGAGAAGGCAATGGCACCCCACTCCAGTACTCTTGCCTAGAAACTCCCATGGATAGAGGAGCCTGGTAGGCTGTAGTCCATGGGGTCGTTGAGAGTTGGACACGACTCAGTGACTTCACTTTCACTTTTCACTTTCATGCATTGGAGAAGGAAATGGCTACCCACTCCAGTGTTCTTGCCTGCAGAATCCCAGGGACGGGGAAGCCTGGTGGGCTGCTGTCTATGGGGTCGCACAGAGTAGGACATGACTGAAGCGACATAGCAGCAGCAGCAGCAGCTACATATATATATCTGAGTAACTGTGCTATATAACTGAAACTAATACAATGTTGTAATAATGTTGTAATAATGCTGTAAAGAGCAATGTTGGATAGGAACCTGGAATGTTAGATCCATGAATCAAGGCAAATTGGAAGTGGTCAAACAGGAGATGGCAAGAGTGAACATGAACATTCTAAGAATCAGCGAACAAAGATGTACTGGAATGGGTGAATTTAACACAGATGATCATTATATCTAATACTGTGGGCAGAAATCCCTTAGAAGAAATGGAGTAGCCATCATGGTCAACAAAAGAGTCCAAAATGCAGTACTTGGATGCAGTCTCAAAAATGACAGAATGACCTCTGTTCACCTCCAAGGCAAACCATTCACTATCATAGTAATCCAAGTCTATACCCCAACCAGTAATGCTGAAGAAGCTGAAGTTTAACAGTTCTATGAAGACCTACAAGAGCTTCTAGAACTAACACTCCCAAAAGATGTCCTTTTCACTACTGGAGAGTAGAATGCAAAACCAGGAAGTCAAGAAACACCTGGGGTAACAGGCAAATTTGGCCATGGAGAACAGAATGAAGCAGGGCACAGGCTAATAGAGTTTTGCCAAGAGAATGCACTGGTCATAGGAAACACCCTCTTCCAACACACAAGAAAAGCCTCTACAAATGGACATCACCAGATGGTCAACACCAAAATCAGATTGATTATATTCTTTGCAGCCAAATATGGAGAAGCTCTATACAGTCAGCAAAAACAAGACCAGGAGCTGACTGTGGCTCAGATCATGAACTCCTTATTGCCAAATTCAGACTTAAATTGAAGAAAGTGGGGAAAACCACTAGACCATTCAGGTATGACCTAAATCAAATCCCTTATGACTATACAGTGGAAGTAAGAAACGGACTATATCTGACAGAGTGCCTGATGAATTATGGACGGAGGTTCTTGACATTGTACAGGAGACAGGAATCAAGACCATCCCCAAGAAAAAGAAATCCAAAAAAGCAAAATGGCTGTCTGAGGAGGCCTTACAAATAGCTGTGAAAAGAAGAAAAGAGAAAAGCAAAGGAGAAAAAGAAAGATATCCCCATTTGAATGCAGATTTCCAAAGAATAGCAAGGAGAGATAAGAAAGTCTTCCTCAGAGATCAATGCCAGGAAATAGAGGAAAACAACAGGATGGGAAAGACTAAGATCTCTCCAAGAAAATTAGAGATACCAAGGGAACATTTCATGCAAAGAGGGGCTCAATAAAGGACAGAAATGGTATGGACCTAACAGAAGCAAAAGATATTAAGAGGTTGCAAGAATACACAAAGAACTGTACAAAAAGATCTTCATGACCCAGATAATCATGATGGTACAATCACTCACCTAGAGCCAGACATCCTGGAATGTGAAGTCAAGTGGGCCTTAGGAAACATCACTACGAACAAAGCTAGTGGAGGTGATGAAATTCCAGTTGAGCTATTTCAAATCCTAAAAGATGATGCTATAAAAGTGCTGCACTCAATATGTCAGCAAATTTGGAAAACTCAGCAGTGGCCACAGGACTGGAAAATGTCAGTTTTCATTCCAACCCCAAAGAAAGGCAATGCCAAACAATGCTCAAACTACCACACAATAGCACTCATCTCACATGCTAGTAAAGTAATGCTCAAAATTCTCCAAGCCAGGCTTCAGTAGTACGTGAACCGTGAACTTCCAGATGTTTAAGCTGGTTTTAGAAAAGGCAGAGGAATCAGAGATAAAATTGCCAACATCCGCTTGATCATCAAAAAAGCAAGAGAGTTCCAGAAAAACATCTATTTCTGCTTTACTGACTATGCCAAAGCCTTTGACTGTATGGATCACAATAAACTGTGGAAAATTCTGAAAGAGATGGGAATACCAGACAACCTAACCTGCCTCTTGAGAAATCTGTATGCAGGTCAGGAAGCAATAGTTAGAAGTGGACATGGAACAACAGGCTTGTTCCAAATCGGAAAAGGAGTACATCAAGGCTGTATATTGTCACCCTGCTTATTTAGTTCTATGCAGAGTACATCATGAGAAATGCTGGGCTGGCAGAAGCACAAGCTGGAATCAAGATTGCAGGGAGAAATATCAATAACATCAGATATGCAGATGACACCACCCTTATGGCAGAAAGCAAAGAACTGAAGAGCCTCTTGATGAAAGTGAAAGAGGAGAGTAAAAAAGTTGGCTTCAATCTCAACATTCAGAAAACTAAGATCATAGCATCTGGTCCCATCACTTTATGGCAAATAGATGGGGAAACAGTGGAAACAGTGGCTGACTTTACTTTTCTGGGCTCCAAAATTACAGATGCAGATGGTGATGCAGCCGTGAAATTAAAAGACGCTTACTCCTTGGAAGGAAAGTTATGACCAACCTAGATAGCATATTAAAAAGCAGAGACATTACTTTGTCAACCAAGGTCTGTTTAGTCAAGGCTATGGTTTTTCCAGTAGCCATGTATGGATGTGAGAGTTGAACTATAAAGAAAGCTGAGAACCAAAGAATTGATGCTTTTAAACTGTGGTGTTGGAAAAGACTCTTAAGAGTCCCTTGGACTGCAAGGAGATCCAACCAGTCCATCCTAAAGGGAGATCAGTCCTGAGTGCTCATTGGAAGGACTGATGTTGAAGCTGAAACTCCTATACTTTGGCTACCTCATGCGACGAGCTGAAAAGACCCTGATGCTGCAAAAGATTGAGGGCAGGAGGAGAAGGGGACGACAGAGGATGAGATGGTTGGATGACATCACCGACTCAATGAGTTTGGGTAGACTCTGTGAGCTGGTGATGGACAGGGAGCCCTAGCATGCTGTGGTTCATGGGGTCACAAAGAGTCGGACACGACTGAGCAACTGAACTGAACTGAACACAAAGTTGCAAATCAACTGTACTTCAATTAAAAACAAAGAATTTAGCAGAGTGTATGGCATTATATAATGGAAAGTTGCATGTTTTCTTTTAAAAACAGTTAATAATCATGGCAACAAAGTCAAAGCAAAATTATTCTCCCCTGTATAATAGAATATCTGGGAGTAACAAGTATGTGCCTACTGTGCTATATACCCTGTAATGAGTACCACACATAATTTTAAATCTTCACTAGTCTAGGAAGGAGAGACGTGTTATCACAGTTTTAGGATGGAGAAAATAAGTGGCAGAAGTGGGTTTTAAAACCTGACCTACTGGAAAATAAACTTCACTACGTTGTTTTCTCTCTTTCATTTTCCCATCTGTTTTCAATAGCTGAACTTTTTCAACACTTGCAATGTGCAGTTATCCTTTAATTGGACCCTCGCAACTCTATGAAGTAGACAGTCCCACTACACCTGCTCAATGCCTTCTTGGGTCACACTCTGCCCAGAGCACTAACCCTCCTCTAAGAGTTTCCCCCGTAGGATTCCAAAACCTTCTTGACTGAACCTAAGCTTAAAGCAGCGGGGGTGTCCGTGGAATATGTCCCCACATTCAGGTCACCTGAGAACACTAAGATGACCCTCAGCATCTCAATGGATAGGGGTGGGGTAAGAAGTTCCCACGCTCTTCAGTTACTCCTTACTAGCATTCTTTCAGCTTTTGTGTGATGAGGGATATGATATCATGGCTTTAATCTGACTTTCTACCAAAGAGAAAAAAGCAATGGGCAGTTGGCATCTATCATGGGGACTATACCTCCATTCCAGAGCAATTCTGATCATTTTCTTTTTTGTCCTACAACTGAATGCCTTTTCCACTCACAATCAATAGAAAAATAATAGAGAGATATTACATTAAATATCATTATAACTAATTGCAATATTTTACAATCAGCCAAAAGCATGGCTGATATGCAAAGGATTATTAACAGCTAAAATTTAAAACTCAAGTGTTCTGGATTTGATACAATGACGAATGATATATAAGAAGCTAGTATATAAACAAAAAGAAAAAAGTGGCATATTCAGAAAATACTGTGTAGATAGACTACAACAATGAGTTAACAACCTAAGCATATAATACTTTCAATTCAACGCATTTAAACCTTTTGTTCCTCTTCATTAAAAGGCAAATATTTCTAAGGCTTTCATATTCATTCATCCATGACTTTTATTTTAAGCTCCCAATGCATTTCATTTTAACACCTAGACATGATTTTAATTCAATTACACAGCATTAAGCTAGGCACCCAAGAATATCACCCACGGTGAAATTATATCCAGATTTATACTTGGTCTTCACCTGTCAGTTCACAATAAAGGAAATCTGATGGGGACCCAAAGGAAGGAATGGAATGCACTTATCCTCTCAAGCTTTATTACTTTGTATTAGCTGATAAAAATGAAATCTTACGTGATTCTTTACTTAGCACAGCCAGATATATTACTGTTTAATATTTTCTCAGAGATAATATCTAAAGGCTAGTCCCATGAATCACAATCAAAATGTGATATGGACAAAAATAACCAAGAAATGAATTATAATTACCAAATACAGTCCTAGCTGGAACTGATTCTTTATTTATCCAGAATGAAACTTGAGAAAGAATTACTGTCATAATACATGGAATGTATGTTTGAATCATAAAATAACCCATCTTCCGTCTGAGGTGAAAGTAAACCGTCATAACAATATATTCACCTGTGAATGAAGCATGAGGAAAATTGTTACATTAATAGGTTCTGTGAGCAAATATTCAATGGTTTTATAATCATATTTCAGACTAACAAACCGTATTCTAGGCAAAGAAAGTATCTGCTCTGCATGACAGTACAAGCATTGAGAAATATGAAGCTCCCAACAAGGGGAAAAACAATCCTGAGCATCATTAAGTAGAAAAATATTTCTGTTGTTACATCGTGATTAAGCAGTTTAGTAAGTTGAGATATAATTTTATAAAAATTCTTGCAGTGCTTTCTATTTTAAAGATCTAACACTGCAAAAGCATTTAGACTTCATTTTCAGCATTTTTAAGAGCAGAGTTAACTTTAATGGAAAATCACTAGAAAAAAAACATGAAAATACACACACCTGTATGAAAATATAAAGCCCCATTTTAGAAAGAATTGTAATACAGAGCTATACATTGTAAATACATACACCCTTAGAGAAAGGTTGCCTTACTATTTTAGTTTCAGGAAAAAACTTTCTTTCTAAATGTGATATATGTGGAAAAAAATATATATATATATAAAGAAACACATGTAGACCCATCCATAACATCCCTGAGTTCAGGTATGTTTTATTAGCATTTAGACAAAAACCTAAAAATGATAGTAAGTAAACACATCATAAGATTTCTCATAGCTCTTGATAAAATTTTTAATATTACATCTGAAAGTAACATGTTAAGAAAATAACTCAGGAAGCAGTAGCCTTATCCTCAGACTGAAGACTCAAATCTTCCCAAAACATATTTTTAATACCACTTACAGGCTGGAAAATAAATGTTTTCAAAAAATATTTTTCCTGGTGATACACATACATAAGGAATAGTTTAAGAACAAGCAATAATGAGCTATTTTTCTCCCATTGAATATGACAAAAACTAAGTCTTATGATTCTTTCCATTCACATCCCCAAAACAAATACAGACCAAGAATCCTCAATAATAATCATCCATCTATTCACATGACAGCTTTAATATATGCCCTTATAATATTTTATAATTAAATTTTATATTTTGCCTCTACTTTTGAAAAGAGGATAAAGTAGCACCACAAAAATTGTTTTTTTCTAGATGAAAAAAATAGATTTGGGGAAAATACTAAAAAAACAGAAAATTCAGTGTACAAAAAAATCAATGATCAGATTTCCTACCTGAGAATTCTGTTGAAAATAGTTTTGATATATTTGATCATTGACTTTTTTCTGAAAAAGAAAACCAGCTCATTTCTTGCATCTCACCAACTCAGAATTTACTGTAAACTAAAATAAGATTTAAACATAAAGAAAGAGAATTCTCAACTGTGAGCTATGCATCAACTCTATTTCTGGAAACTTTTAGCTGGACGTTGAAAACACAAGATATTTCAATGAAGAAGCTAGTGCCAAGTTGCATATTGATTTAAATTACTGAATGTCTCACCCGTGATGGATTTGATAGTTTCACTTGATACGGTTTGCCCAATCAAGTCATACTGAACTAAGCTGGAAGACTCCTTTGGAACTTCTACTGATTTCTCAGGACCTTTTGTCCAGGTATAAATCATCTCACTCTTCGGATAGGCATCTGGAGGACAGCAGAGAAGGTGGTTAGAGTCAGGGCTCCTTTTCCATCAGCACTGACAGTCAATGATTAAGAATATTACACATGTTCAAGAAAGATGGAATAAATGAAAACAAGAATCATTATGATTCATTCAAACATGTTTAAGATTGAGAAAACTGTAGAGATTAAATAAGCAGTCTTGCAACTGGGCATATTTCTCATTTTTATGCCAAAGGTTTACAGGACGAGAGACTAAAACTAAGACAACTAAAATGAGACCTATGCATCAGTGCCCTTGGGCATGTTTCCATACTAATAGGATAAACAGGTGAAAAGCAGAATATCCCCCACCCAAAGTACTGTCCAACTGCTATTCCTTTCCCTTCTAGCTCACTTCTAATACTTGATCAATACTGACATCTTCCTTCCTCATGCAGCTCTCTCAATTAGAAACATACCAGATGCTGCCTATAATAATACAACAACAAAAACAAAAAAGCAAATCCTACTTTGGAAGCGTTCTCCATGGGTCACCTATTCCAGACTCTGCCTCTGTGCAATACCCATGCTGTTCTGGAACCATTCTGCGGGTGACAACTGGCTATGCAGTTTGTAAAGCTCTCCAGGGAACGTACTTACACAACCAGTTCCTCTACCTTTAAACTCTCACAATCAGAACATTTTCCCTTCCATCTTCAGCAAATCCCTCCCGGCGGCAATTCAAGCCCATTTTCTATTATTTGGTGTTCAGTGCACATGGAGACCAGCTGCTTGCTTACCAGCCTACCCAGAACAGATAGCTTGGCTCACACACAAATGAGTTCAAAAGAACCAAGATGAATTGTGTGCTGCCCTCTGCAAAGATTCCTAAAATGGCTAGAGCACAGTAGGCCCTCAGTGAAAATGTTTAATTCTGCAAAAAGGGTTAGTACCTAGGGAGACTATCTCCACAAACAACTTTGCAAAACAAGCTATAAGGCTTGTGTTGTCATTTAGTGGTGTACAATCAGATCTCAAGGTTTAACTTCTGAAGTATATTCATGAATAAATCATACATTTAAAGTCTCAGAATGCTAAGACCCTGTCCATGATATTTTACGTCAGATATCCTTTCTGTCCATGTATTTTTCTGTTTTTATCTTTTCTCATCAAATCACTGGTTGGAGAGCAAAGGACTCACTCTAGTTTCAAGTTAACCCAACTTGAATATTGTGATCACTGAGGGTTATAAAAAGAATGGTGACTGCCAAGTCTCATTAAGTTAAGCAATAAGCAATAATAACAACAGGCAACAGTTTCACAACCATTGTGACTAAGAATCTGAAGCAATAGTAAAAGTCAGCATCTAGTTTTGGTAGATTCTGATGGAGTCAAATATTTGAGGCAGACGTGAGAAGAGGCAAGCACATTTTGCTGCCATCTCTGAGAGGGGAGCTTGGGTAAAAGAGAGTCCTTATTCTGTCCTACCCATTCATTTCATCCTTTTGCCTTCACCACCACAAAATATCCCAAATCCATGTGTCTTACACCTCCTCTGATACTATAATCTAATCTATGTCACCACCATCCATCTATTAAGACACAGCCTCCAGCTCTTTTCTGTTTCTAGAATCCATTCTCCCTAGAATGAACAGAAAGCGTGATCTTACTAGGGCCAGAATTGAAAGCTATTTGTACTATAATAATTTAAATTTAACTCAAGATAGCTCTAATCTAGGTAAAGTCCTTTCTCAACCACCCTTAGTAAAACCGTCCAAAGGCATCCAATAGCACTTAGAATAATATCCAAACTAATTAATGTAGTCCATAAGGTACTATACTATCTTGTTCTGCCTACATATAGACCATCCCTCCTAATCTGTGTTGGTCATGCTTCAGCCATTTTTATACTGATAGTGCTGCTTATGTTATTCTAACCCATGTCATGTCAGGAAGCCCTGAACCTTCTTTTGCTTTTATCAAGTCTGCCATAAAGGTTTCTGCTTGTAACCGAAGCTGTTAAATTTAAAAAATGAAACAAATCATTTACGCTTTCTCTGATACACTACCAACACAAGGAGTTCAGTGGTCCCTAAATTTCACTACTGATCACCAACCTATTAACTATGACTCAATCTACCTAGGCTATCTAGGTAGCAAATAGAAATAATTTTTGCTTCTGGTGAGGGAAAAAGGGTTGTTTTTACCTCTTAATTTAAATATAATAGGTAATAAACTGTCTCCTAAAAGTCAAACCTCAGACAAGTCATTGTCATGGACAATGATTTAAATGTTAGACTATGGAAAATCATGAACATACAAAAACATCAGCTTGCATGAGGTAACCATAAATCCTAACCACAATCTGATTGTAACTTACAACTCCCAAATTTCAAAGGGCAGGCATGGCCATCCATGGGGAAGTCCACCAATCTCATGGGACATTCTGCACTTATGGTGAGTCTATGATCGAAAAAAGGCAATTAAATAAAATCAAAACTTAAAATAATTTTTATAGATTCCTCAATGAGGAAGAAGGAAGAAAGGAAGGAAAAAAGAAAGACAGGAAGGAAGGAAGGGAAGAAAGAAAAAACAGTTTAAAAAATTTAAAAAATGACTACCTCATTGTGTATAATATTGTGCCATTTCTCATAATTCTAAAAAGTTTATTTGGAGCTGTCATATTATGTGAGACAGATTTCTTTCCATTCCTGAAGAAAGTATCAGGAGTCCATACTTTTGTTACCATCATATTGTTCAATCTCAGAATTTCAATGGGGCCATCGTATTTTAGTCTTTTGTCAATCCATGTCTGTCTGAAGAACACATCCATTGTGTATTCCTAGGGAAGTTAGTTTGTGACATATTCAATCACAGATGATTACACATAAATATGCAGAAAATGCATTAAATTCTAGATTTGCCCTCAGAAAAGACTACTCCAGATAAAAACAAATGGAAGCAAAAATTTTTTTTTAATCAATGGAACAAATGAGTGTCAGCAATTAAAACATGTTATGTCCATCTGATACGTTAATCTTCTACATTTGTTAGATAAATAAATTATCATACATATTAATCATTTAAGAATAATTACTCTAATTTAATAAAACTGCCAGCCACCAGGTAATTACAGTTGTACTTTGTTTTAAATCAAGTGGCAAAATTAGTTAACATGTAACAAATAACATTGCATAATTAATCATAAAATTGTAGGCATCTCTTTAAGACAAAGTAAAGTATGTAAAGTATGTAAAAGAGAAATCTTATATCTACAGAATTTATTAAAGTTCACCTACGGTCATTTCTTTGACCTGGAAACTGAAAATATTTAATATTGGAGAGCAAAACTGAATTTATCCTGACCAGAGCTTGATGTTCTATGGAAGTGGGAGGAGGGGTGGTGAGCAAGTGGGCCAACAAGGAATTCTAAATGCAATTAGGACTACAATATAGTTTCAGACCAAAACCAATTACACTCTCTAATTTTCTCCTCTGCAATAATTTTCTAAGGGAAAAAATATTACATATAACATTGTATTGTGGGGACAGAACGTTCTTTTCTTTGTTGAGAATGACTCTAAACCAGAAAAAAACCTCAAATATTACAGCTGAAATGCAAATTAAATGTCTCACTTTTTAAAACTTTTTAGGCTGTTCTTTCACTTTCTATCTCTGTGTAATCTATTATAAGATAAATGTTAATTGCCCTCTTTTCTGCATATTTTCTCCAAACCTCAAAAAAGTACATTTAATTTCCCAAATACCTACCATTTCAACATCAGAAACAGGTCCAAAGCTAGTGACATATATGTCAGTTTTCACTTCTGTAACAGGACCTAGTAGGCATGAATTAAACAAGTGTGAAAAGATAATTATCAATCCTACAGGCAAGGAGGGTTTGATAATTAGAAAGTAAAGACAGATAAATCATGTTTTTACAAGCATCTTATGTTTTCAGTAAGATTAGGTATCTCTCCAAAAAAATGTAGACAAAAGAACAACAAAACCAGAAAGCAATATTTACTTACAGGCAAAAAGAAACCCCAATTACTTACTGCGATTCTTCATTCTTCAAAGATACATCACCCCCGGGGCACTGTTACACAGGCAGTGCAGGGAACAAAAGCTTTTAGCCTTTGTGATTTTTTTTTTTTTTTATAGCCCATCATCTGATTGGCTTTTAGTAAAGAAGTGAGCTGTTAAAAAGAGGGAACTTAACCACAAGAGTGAGGTAGAAAAAAACCATAATGGCTGTAAGGAACACATTTTCAGTGAGTTGAGGATATTGGTAAATAAACACAAAAATGACTCAGGTGACTTTTAACAATAGGAAGATCATCCACTGGTAATTAGGATCAAAAACAAGCTCTCCTAAAAGTCAAATCCATGTACGTTCTGCCATCTACTTGTGTGATCTTGGGCAAGTTACTTAACTCCTCAGTGACAGCAACCTTACCTATCAGACAAGACTATTGATGGGGATCAGATGAAACTTCTCCTATGAGACCCTGAACACAGTTACACTTTCATGAAAGTATTTATCAAGTATTAGCTTTGCTTTGCTTTTGAGACTCTTTCCTACATCTAAATAAGACTGTTTCAGGAACGAGTGTATGGGTGTGTTTGGTCGAAGCAAAATATGGGAGCATCATGACAATACGGTTGACACAGATTTTAGACAGAGGAAACTGCTGCAATCCAGGTTTAGCATGTTGCTTAAAATGAGAAATTCCGGAGTTCAAATTTGGCTCTAATAGTTTCTAATTGCATGATCTTGGTCAAGTCATATATCATCAGATACAGAGGAGGTTTTAATGGGTATTAGCTGAAATAATACATGTAAATCACTTGTTCCAGTCTGAAGAACATAACATGCTCAATAATAGTAATTATTATTGTACATAATAGCAATTTTAATTACTAATAAAAATTTTAAATTGCTGCACTCTTGAGCATCATTTCTTATATGATGATTTATAACACTGGATGGCCAGGGGCTACCTATTCCATACTGGAAAGAACAACATCTGTTATCAAGATGGACTGTTTCTCTTGACTACTGGGTAGGCAATTGGATTTATGCCAAAAAGGACACAGAGCAATTAGAATACCTTTATGCTCTAGGTCTAAAGTTATCTTCATAAAACAAGTGAGAGTATTTCTCCCTCTACATGGTGAAGACTGAACCACAGAAAGAAAAGTAGTCTGAGGGGAAAAAGAAAATTCTTTCTTGAATAAGTATCCTAAGAAAAATATATCCTTTGGAAGTACAATGAGAGAAAAAGTATAAATCACGCTGATCTGCCACGAGTTTTCATTTTGTAAAAATAACATTTTCTAAAATGTTTAAAAATTTTTTCATTTTTTAAAAAGTAACAAAAAAACAGAGCAAATAAGTGTGAGAAGTTGACTGAGAAATTGAAAACAGCAACAACAAAAATATGATAGTAATAAGCTTATGAAAGCCAAAGTGCTTCAGGAATAGACAGGTAATCCAGGAAGCAAATAGTGTGTGTCAAACCCTAGTAGATGGCGATTTCATTCAAAGAAATTCAAAAGTGAGAGAAATCACTCTGCTAGCTTCTTAAGGACAATTGCTAAAGTGTTAAAAACATTACTTCAGTGCAAGTCAGGACAAGGAGTGATAAGTTACCCAGAACAATTAAGGCTGAGTAGATCTTGACAATGAGACTGTTTGATGAGAATCTTGAGAAATTCAGTTACTTTGAAGATCAATTTAGGAAACTGGTTCTCAGACTTTAACTGGATCAGAACCACCCAGAAGGTTTATTAAAGCACACGTGGCTGGAGCCTACCTCAGACTTGCGGTAAAGTAGGTCTAAAGTAGGGCTTGAAAATTTACATTTCTAACAAGTTCCTAGGTGACGGTATTCACTTTAGTTCACAGAAAATGTTTATCTGTTTCCTAGAACAGTGTTTATTTAGCTAACTGTGTCCTGTAAAACATTAATACTACAGGTGTTCTATTGACATGCAGGAAAGGTAGGAAAGGGAGGGATTAAGCCAATCATATTTTTCCTTATACATTTATTTTAAGGTGCGTGGGTTTATGCTAATTCTTAAAGTTATAATGACTCCATGATAACGAATCTTTTCAAATTCTGACATAACATTGTTACTTTTTCAATGAGTCTTGAAAAATGCTTTATGTTCAGAATTGGAGCCTTGATTATTTGTGACATTATTGAGTATTTACACAACAAAAAAGGTCTTTGAGATTGAATGAGAGCCTAAAAATATATAATTGGTAGAAAAATTGCATTTGGACACCCATTCATTCAACATTTATTGAGTGACCACCTGATGTACACCATTCCATGCTAGGCTCTGGTGTTACAGTGGTAAATCAGAAGTTTCCTGCCTCAGGCACTTAACATGCTAGTGGGGGAGTCAAAGAATAAATAATAAGGAAATGAATTAAATGAAAGAATGCTATCATTCATAAGAGAAACAAAACAGGCTGGTAATATTCTGGGAAAGCCACTGTAGATTTTTTAGCCACTCTTCAATGCAGTGACTTATTTTTAATTTTTAAATTCTATTTTTCTATTAAGGTATAGTTGATTTCCTATATAGTGGGCTTCCCTGGTGGCTCAGATGGTAAAGAATCCACCTGCAATGCAGGAGACCCATGTTCAATCCTGGGGTCAGGAAGATCCCTTAACGAAGTGAATGGCAACCCACTCTAGTAACCTTGTCGGGGAAATTCATGGACAAAGGAGCCTGGAGGGCTAGTCCATGGGATTACAAAGAGTTGTACATACCTGAGTGACTAACATACACACACACAACCAGCTGAAGAAATCTCTTCCAAGAAGCTGCTGTACTAAGTCAGGTGACAGATGACAGTGTCCTGGACAAGGGATGTGGCAGTAGGGATTGAGAGTAGCAATGGGGATGGAGAGTGGACGAATCAAGGGGCATGTATGTGTAGAACGGCTCCCAAGCAATGGGGCTGTTCCCAAAGAACAATAAGCAAACATACTGGTATTTATTTAAGGCCTACTTGGCTCAGAGGTTAAAGCGTCTGCCTCCAATGCAGGAGACCTGGGTTTGATCCCTGGGTCGGGAAGATCCCCTGGAGAAGGAAATGGCAACCCACTCCAGTATTCTTGCCTGGAGAGTCCCATGGACTAAGAAGCCTGGTGTTGCAGTCCACGGGGTCACAAAGAGTCAGACACGACTGAGTGACTTTATTTTACTTACTTATGTGCCAGTGGGCTACTCTGGTAGCTCAATGGTAAAGATTCCACCTGCAATGCAAGAGATGCAGGAGATACAGGTATGATCCCTGGGTGGAGAATACCCCTGGAAGAAGGCATGGCAACCCACTCCAGATTTGTTACCTGGAGAATCCCATAGACAGAGGAGCCTAGTGGGCTATATAGTTCATGGGGTCACAAAGAGTCGGACACAAATGAGCGACTAAGCAGGTATGCCTGCATGTGCCAAGCAGGGTACTAAATTCTCCCCATATGCTCTTTCATTCAATCTTCATAATATTCTCCAGGAATGATATTTTAAGAGAATTTTATGGATATGGAAACTGAGCTCACAGAGGTTAAATGTTATATTC
Organism: Oreotragus oreotragus; assembly: GCA_006410675.1. Taxonomy (NCBI): domain Eukaryota; kingdom Metazoa; phylum Chordata; class Mammalia; order Artiodactyla; family Bovidae; genus Oreotragus; species Oreotragus oreotragus. The sequence goes on from SJYX01002098.1 coordinate 81,030, forward strand.
CAGAGCCAGAATTATAACCTTCCTGTGTTGTCTACAAGCCGTATTCTAGATTTACTATATTAATGATGTCATTAAATAGTAAATCCACTATTAATAACATACATATAATTTCCTATCTAGTACATAACATCCCATACCTATCTTTCTTGTTTTGTTTCATGAGTAGTTTCTGAACTATATTCCTGCAGCTTTTAGTATGCATTTGTTCTTCTTATTACAGCCTGCTTGAGTCTTTTCTCTCCTTAACAGCAAAAGTGAATCTTAATTCTCTTGGAAATCCCAACCAAGCACAGTGTTTTTCACATAGTAGGTGGTGAATAACTATGTGTTTGATTGTGTTCCCAGTTATCACCCTAGTGGCTTTAAAATCTCCCCAAAGGAAAAAAATACTGGGATTCATTTGTTACATTAGCTAAACTACAAACATTTCCTGATTAAAGTGGAATCCATGTTTTATTTATATTTGTATCCTCTTCCTGAACAAATTTTAGGCCTTAAATGTAATAGATTTTCAATAAATCAGTTCTCAATGAACAACGGTCGCTATGCAATTAAGAATAATTCTTAGAGACGCTTCCTCTAACACTGCAGTTTAGGATGTTCAAATCAACTTTCCTAAGAGTATAATTACACAGAAAACAGATAATTTTGATCTTGGAAGGACGTCTCATAATTTTATATGCATTTGTGTAACATAAAGGAATCTTTTATTTTAAAATCTTGCTTCCTTGATAATAAGGAAATAGTTTTTCATCCCCCCAACATAGTGGACAAAGGGATCCTAGGGCAAAGGGATCTTCAACAGTTTTGAAAGGAACCAAGACCACCAGGATCAAATTCATAGGAATACTCCCATCTTACTAATGAATCTAACTTGCTTGGAAAATGGGAAAGCAATTAACAAAGTCTTAGACATTTTCCCACTCTTTACTATAGCTTTAGAGACCTGGACAAAAATATCACTTTTTAATTTGTTCTCTAGTAAAAGGGTCCAACTTGCTGTCACACCCAGGAAAAAACACTTAAGCTCTTTTGTAGATACTGAAAAGAGTCAACTCCTGTTTTCCAAATTGCCTTCTGAGCTATGCACTTGAAAGTTTTCTGGATTTTCAGTCACCTAAATCCATGCACCCAGCTACATCTCATAAAACACTATTAATGTCTCCCTAAATCAAGAGACTTAAAATATTTAAAATATATGATAACAACAATGAGTCTTGGTGTAATACGTAAAGATATCTCTAATTCTCTCTGTCACCTACAAAATACAGAAAAACTAGCCTTCTTGCATATTAAAGAAGGAACAGATGTCTCTTGATACTGTTGAGAAAGCAAACAAGTATAGACCTTTACTTAGATGACATTAAAGATTAGTGCCTCCTTTATGCTATGATCCTTCTATGAATCCAGCTCTACTTTTAAAATAATAAAGCCATCAAATAAGCAAATAAGAACAGTACCTAAACAACAAAAAATATGAGCAAAAGATGAAAATGCTATTCATAGAAGGAAAATTCTTGTGAGCAATAAAATTTTGAAAAGATGTTCAATCAGAGTAGAAATCAGAAAAATACAAGTCATTTCACATTAAAATACCATTTCTTTTCTAAAGTGTTGAAAGGTTTGTGGATCCTGAATCTCATATTCACTGTAAATGGGTTTGAATTTGTAAAACTACCACAGAAAACAGTTTGGCATTATCTCATCAAATTGAACTCCCACTTACACTAAGATCCAGAAAAATCCACTCTTGGATATATATGCAAAAGCAACTCTTGCACATTTACAGCAGGGAATTTGGGCCAGAATATTCACAGAAACACAATCTTGGAAACAAGCAAAATGCCTACTGCCAACAGAGCAGCAGATGAATCAGCTAGTTCCTATGCAATGGGAATATCACACAGCAGTTAAAATGAATGATCTATAGCAAGACACGATAGTAAGAATAGATTTTACAAACACACAAGTGAAAAAGCATCAAAAGATAATAGCATGTTCAAAACAAAGGAAAATTTTTAAATTTCAGTGTCTTTATTAAAAGAGTAAATTTGAGCTAAAGCAATATTCAAATAAAGCTATGCAATAACTTAAAACGGTCTCGGAATCATGGTTATTTTGGGCAAGTAAAACAGGCAAATAGGATGAGGGAGACCATACAGCGGAGTGAGTTATCAAGGTTGTGCTGTTTAATTATTTAAGTGGGTGTTTACCGTATTAGAGCAAATGAATGAATAGATGGATAGATATAAAGAAGGCTATCTGTGGTCCCATAATGGAAATGTGTCATGAACCAAGGATTACTAACCCAGAATCTAATTATGTGTAGCAGAAGCTTTTTTTTTTTTTTTTTTTAGCAGAAGCTTTTTAAAACAAATACACAAAAAGGCCTAGACAATAAAGCAGCTATTTGCTTAATGATATACAAAATACAAGTTGATGCAATTTTTCATCTAGAAGAAAATGAATATCTCAGTGAAATATCATCCAAATGTCCACCACGTTATTAATAACCAGATTTTTAGTGCCTATCTTAGGAAACAAAAAAATACATTTTGCATATTCTTGTCCTAAGGAACCTACATGTATATTAGCACCAGTACATCTTTTTTGTTAAATCAAGAGCATAAGAAAATAAATTTGTGATTTGGATTCTACAGTCTCTTGCTGTCTCAAGAGCATCTTTCTTTCAGTTATCCCTTCCCTCCACTCTAATATTAAATTATTCTCTCCTTGTTTGTTTCCAGTGGTACACAAACAGCTTATGGTATTTCTAATTCTTTGGAAAAGATAACCTTCCCTTTTCCTCTTCTCTTTCATATGTAAACTTTGAGGGGAAAAGAAGGCTATGCTGACTGCCTGGAATTTTCTTTTCATTCACTCCATCATCTATTACAATCTAGTTTTCATGTTTAGGATCCACTAAAATTCCTTTTGTCAGTATCATCAGTTTTTTTTCCCCTATCTATAGCATCGTTCCCTCAAAGTTTTAAAATAATCTTATTTCTCTCATTTTAAAAAAAAGATCTTTTGATGCTACTTCTCCCATTTACCAGCTCATTTCTCTGCTCCCCTGTACAGATGCCCAGAAAGAAACTCCTCTCATTCTTTCCAGAACACACGCAATCAGACTTTCACCTTCATCACGTCACTGAAGCTGCCTTTGTCAAAATCACTGGAGATGTAGATATTGCTAAATCTAGTGGTCCACTTGATGTTCCTATCTTTCTTTATCTGTCAGAAACATTAGACATAATTGATCAATCTTGCCTCCACTTTGAAATACCTTTTTTTTTTTTTTTCGGGAAGATCCCCTGGAGAAGGAAATGGCAACCCACTCCAGTATTCTTGCCTGGAGAGTCCCATGGACTAAGAAGCCTGGTGTTGCAGTCCACGGGGTCACAAAGAGTCAGACACGACTGAGTGACTTTATTTTACTTACTTATGTGCCAGTGGGCTACTCTGGTAGCTCAATGGTAAAGATTCCACCTGCAATGCAAGAGATGCAGGAGATACAGGTATGATCCCTGGGTGGAGAATACCCCTGGAAGAAGGCATGGCAACCCACTCCAGATTTGTTACCTGGAGAATCCCATAGACAGAGGAGCCTAGTGGGCTATATAGTTCATGGGGTCACAAAGAGTCGGACACAAATGAGCGACTAAGCAGGTATGCCTGCATGTGCCAAGCAGGGTACTAAATTCTCCCCATATGCTCTTTCATTCAATCTTCATAATATTCTCCAGGAATGATATTTTAAGAGAATTTTATGGATATGGAAACTGAGCTCACAGAGGTTAAATGTTATATTCCAGAGCCAGAATTATAACCTTCCTGTGTTGTCTACAAGCCGTATTCTAGATTTACTATATTAATGATGTCATTAAATAGTAAATCCACTATTAATAACATACATATAATTTCCTATCTAGTACATAACATCCCATACCTATCTTTCTTGTTTTGTTTCATGAGTAGTTTCTGAACTATATTCCTGCAGCTTTTAGTATGCATTTGTTCTTCTTATTACAGCCTGCTTGAGTCTTTTCTCTCCTTAACAGCAAAAGTGAATCTTAATTCTCTTGGAAATCCCAACCAAGCACAGTGTTTTTCACATAGTAGGTGGTGAATAACTATGTGTTTGATTGTGTTCCCAGTTATCACCCTAGTGGCTTTAAAATCTCCCCAAAGGAAAAAAATACTGGGATTCATTTGTTACATTAGCTAAACTACAAACATTTCCTGATTAAAGTGGAATCCATGTTTTATTTATATTTGTATCCTCTTCCTGAACAAATTTTAGGCCTTAAATGTAATAGATTTTCAATAAATCAGTTCTCAATGAACAACGGTCGCTATGCAATTAAGAATAATTCTTAGAGACGCTTCCTCTAACACTGCAGTTTAGGATGTTCAAATCAACTTTCCTAAGAGTATAATTACACAGAAAACAGATAATTTTGATCTTGGAAGGACGTCTCATAATTTTATATGCATTTGTGTAACATAAAGGAATCTTTTATTTTAAAATCTTGCTTCCTTGATAATAAGGAAATAGTTTTTCATCCCCCCAACATAGTGGACAAAGGGATCCTAGGGCAAAGGGATCTTCAACAGTTTTGAAAGGAACCAAGACCACCAGGATCAAATTCATAGGAATACTCCCATCTTACTAATGAATCTAACTTGCTTGGAAAATGGGAAAGCAATTAACAAAGTCTTAGACATTTTCCCACTCTTTACTATAGCTTTAGAGACCTGGACAAAAATATCACTTTTTAATTTGTTCTCTAGTAAAAGGGTCCAACTTGCTGTCACACCCAGGAAAAAACACTTAAGCTCTTTTGTAGATACTGAAAAGAGTCAACTCCTGTTTTCCAAATTGCCTTCTGAGCTATGCACTTGAAAGTTTTCTGGATTTTCAGTCACCTAAATCCATGCACCCAGCTACATCTCATAAAACACTATTAATGTCTCCCTAAATCAAGAGACTTAAAATATTTAAAATATATGATAACAACAATGAGTCTTGGTGTAATACGTAAAGATATCTCTAATTCTCTCTGTCACCTACAAAATACAGAAAAACTAGCCTTCTTGCATATTAAAGAAGGAACAGATGTCTCTTGATACTGTTGAGAAAGCAAACAAGTATAGACCTTTACTTAGATGACATTAAAGATTAGTGCCTCCTTTATGCTATGATCCTTCTATGAATCCAGCTCTACTTTTAAAATAATAAAGCCATCAAATAAGCAAATAAGAACAGTACCTAAACAACAAAAAATATGAGCAAAAGATGAAAATGCTATTCATAGAAGGAAAATTCTTGTGAGCAATAAAATTTTGAAAAGATGTTCAATCAGAGTAGAAATCAGAAAAATACAAGTCATTTCACATTAAAATACCATTTCTTTTCTAAAGTGTTGAAAGGTTTGTGGATCCTGAATCTCATATTCACTGTAAATGGGTTTGAATTTGTAAAACTACCACAGAAAACAGTTTGGCATTATCTCATCAAATTGAACTCCCACTTACACTAAGATCCAGAAAAATCCACTCTTGGATATATATGCAAAAGCAACTCTTGCACATTTACAGCAGGGAATTTGGGCCAGAATATTCACAGAAACACAATCTTGGAAACAAGCAAAATGCCTACTGCCAACAGAGCAGCAGATGAATCAGCTAGTTCCTATGCAATGGGAATATCACACAGCAGTTAAAATGAATGATCTATAGCAAGACACGATAGTAAGAATAGATTTTACAAACACACAAGTGAAAAAGCATCAAAAGATAATAGCATGTTCAAAACAAAGGAAAATTTTTAAATTTCAGTGTCTTTATTAAAAGAGTAAATTTGAGCTAAAGCAATATTCAAATAAAGCTATGCAATAACTTAAAACGGTCTCGGAATCATGGTTATTTTGGGCAAGTAAAACAGGCAAATAGGATGAGGGAGACCATACAGCGGAGTGAGTTATCAAGGTTGTGCTGTTTAATTATTTAAGTGGGTGTTTACCGTATTAGAGCAAATGAATGAATAGATGGATAGATATAAAGAAGGCTATCTGTGGTCCCATAATGGAAATGTGTCATGAACCAAGGATTACTAACCCAGAATCTAATTATGTGTAGCAGAAGCTTTTTTTTTTTTTTTTTTTAGCAGAAGCTTTTTAAAACAAATACACAAAAAGGCCTAGACAATAAAGCAGCTATTTGCTTAATGATATACAAAATACAAGTTGATGCAATTTTTCATCTAGAAGAAAATGAATATCTCAGTGAAATATCATCCAAATGTCCACCACGTTATTAATAACCAGATTTTTAGTGCCTATCTTAGGAAACAAAAAAATACATTTTGCATATTCTTGTCCTAAGGAACCTACATGTATATTAGCACCAGTACATCTTTTTTGTTAAATCAAGAGCATAAGAAAATAAATTTGTGATTTGGATTCTACAGTCTCTTGCTGTCTCAAGAGCATCTTTCTTTCAGTTATCCCTTCCCTCCACTCTAATATTAAATTATTCTCTCCTTGTTTGTTTCCAGTGGTACACAAACAGCTTATGGTATTTCTAATTCTTTGGAAAAGATAACCTTCCCTTTTCCTCTTCTCTTTCATATGTAAACTTTGAGGGGAAAAGAAGGCTATGCTGACTGCCTGGAATTTTCTTTTCATTCACTCCATCATCTATTACAATCTAGTTTTCATGTTTAGGATCCACTAAAATTCCTTTTGTCAGTATCATCAGTTTTTTTTCCCCTATCTATAGCATCGTTCCCTCAAAGTTTTAAAATAATCTTATTTCTCTCATTTTAAAAAAAAGATCTTTTGATGCTACTTCTCCCATTTACCAGCTCATTTCTCTGCTCCCCTGTACAGATGCCCAGAAAGAAACTCCTCTCATTCTTTCCAGAACACACGCAATCAGACTTTCACCTTCATCACGTCACTGAAGCTGCCTTTGTCAAAATCACTGGAGATGTAGATATTGCTAAATCTAGTGGTCCACTTGATGTTCCTATCTTTCTTTATCTGTCAGAAACATTAGACATAATTGATCAATCTTGCCTCCACTTTGAAATACCTTTTTTTTTTTTTTTCCTTTACATCCAATCTAAACACTCTCTTGGATATTTTCTTTCTACCTCAAAGGCCATTCTTTTTCAGTCTTCCTGAGACAGAAATTCCTCCTCCTCTTCCCCTACCTCTTAACACTGGGGATTTTTGGAGCTCGATATTTCTTCTCTATTGCCATTAATTCCTTGGTTTTCTCTGTAGTCTTTTGGCCTTATATACCAAACACATTGACATATCCAATATCCCTGCATTCCAAGACCATCTTCATTTTGCATCCAATAAGCAGCTCAAATGTAACATATCCACATGCAAATTGTTCAACTACATCCCCAAGCTGCTTCAGCCAGTTTTGGCAGCTCCATTTTTCTAGCTGTTCAAGTCTAAAACTCTTGAGTCAGACCTGACGTCTCCTTTTTTTTTTTTTTTTTCACATGTCATAGTCTAGCTGTCACCAGTAGATTAGAACTTTGAAAAATAGTCAAAAGCCAACCATTTCTTACAATTTTACAGGCTTCTCTGCCACCAACTTGGTCAAAATGGCCACCAATTTTGCTTGGTTGATCATAAAAACATTTCTGCCCTTGACCCTGACTTACTATTCTCAATCCAGCAACCAAGGTGAGCATTTGAAAATTAGCCAGTTCAGGTCTCACCCCTAGTGGAATCCTTCCAATTACTTCTGATATGATTCAGAGTAAAAGCAAAGCTCTCACCAGTCTGCGAAGCTTTATAAACCTCATCCTTGTATCACACTGACCCCTTCTTACTCCTCAGCCATGTTGTCTTCATGCAGTGACACTTCCATTCTCACCAAGTCTGCATCCTTAGTTCCTTCGCACCAGAAGACTGCATCTAAAGACAACTTAGGCTTTTTTCTACTTAGGAGCATAGTTCAAATATCCACACATGATCTTTAAATTTCACCCTTCTCCCCTTACTGTTCCTCCTCCAATCCTCTCCAATTTAAATAACACTATTCCCTGTCCTTGATTATGGCAAAGCCTTTGACTGTGTGTATCACAATAAACTGTGGAAAATTCTGAGAGAGATGGGAATACCAGACCACCTGACCTGCCTCTTGAGAAATCTGTATGCAGGTCAGGACGCATCAGTTAGAACTGGACATGGAACAACAGACTGGTTCCAAATAGGAAAAGAAGTACATCAAGGCTGTATATTGTCACCCTGCTTATTCAACTTCTATGCAGAGTACATCATGAGAAACACTGGACTGGAAGAAACACAAGCTGGAATCAAGATTGCCGGGAGAAATATCAATAACCTCAGATATGCAGATGACACCACCCTTATGGCAGAAAGTGAAAGTAAGTAAGTAAGTAAAGTCACTCAGTCGTGTCCGATTCTTTGTGACCCCGTGGACTGCAGCCCACCAAGCTCCTCAGTCCATGGAATTCTCCAAGCAAGAATACTGGAGTGGGTTGCTATTTCCTTCTCCAGGGGATCTGCCCGACCCAGGGATCGAACCCAGGTCTTCCGCATTGGAGGCAGATGCTTTAACCTCTGAGCCACCAGGGAAGTGAAGAGGAACTAAAAAGCCTCTTGATGAAAGTGAAAGTGGAGAATGAAAAAGTTGGCTTAAAGCGCAACATTCAGAAAACGAAGATCATGGCATCCGGTCCCATCACTTCATGGGAAATGGATGGGGAAACAGTGGAAACAGTGTTAAACTTTATTTTGGGGGGCTCCAAAATCACTGCAGATGGTGATTGCAGCCATGAAATTAAAAGACACTTACTCCTTGGAAGAAAAGTTATGACCAACCTAGATAGCATATTCAAAAGCAGAGACATTACTTTGCCGACTATGGTCCGTCTAGTCAAGGCTATGGTTAGATGTGTATAAGAGACAGGAGCACAATCTCCAGGTTCTGTAACACTCTGACCCTTGTCAAAGTGCCTTGGTGCCCAGCACCCCACATTTAGCAATGCCACCAACAGCCCAAACTGGAGTGGATCCCTCAGAGCCTGTTTTCTAGGGTGGGCAGCTGAGGTATGGACTGGAGGTTAGGGCCACAACCCAGCTGCACCTGGGGCCCAGACCTCTGGATTTCTCATCCAGTGATAAAAATACAGAGGTGAAAGAAAGGGGGAAGAGATTAGATGGGTGAAAGTGGGCCAGGAAAATGCAAACTTCGGAGACCAGCTGGAAACCCCACAGCTGAAGAATTCTTGGATGCTCCCTTTAAGGCAGTCCTTACGGCGGTGCCACTGACATTGGCATTTTCTCTCTCTTTCAGGGCCTCCTNACTCTGGCCACCTCATTCGAAGAGTTGACTCATTGGAAAAGACTCTGATACTGGGAGGGATTGGGGGCAGGAGGAGAAGGGGACAACAGAGGATGAAATGGCTGGATGGCATCACTGACTCAATGGACGTGAATCTGAGTGAACTGTGGGAGTTGGTGATGGACAGGGAGGCCTACGTTGCTGCGACTCATGGGGTCGCAAAGAGTCGGACACGACTGAGCGACTGAACTGAACTGAACTGATTCCCTGTCCATTTTCTCAAAATAAAAAATCCAGGACTCATTTCTTACTTTTCCCTCTCCTTTACCACCAATATAGGAATCCATCACCATTTTTTTTGTTGAATTATATCTCCAAATATATCTCACCTTTATCTATTTATGTTCATCTTTGTTGCATCTACCATCTTATTCCAAGCCATCATTAACTAAAAGCAGACAACCAGGGAATAAAAAGTTGTTGTTGTTGTTGTTGTTTTTCCCCCATTGGTCTCCTTGCTTTTAATATTGTCCCAACTCCATATCTAGGCCTTTCTTTTTATTATGCAGCAGCCAAAGATATCATATTACAATCTAAGTCATACCATGTCACTCTCTCTATCTAAAAAACTCCAATAGCATTCAGGTTCATAAAAGAAAACTCCTTTATGAAATACCTAGCATAATCTGACCTCCTCTAACAACACTAAGCTAGGCCTCTGAGATTCTTCCTCTTGCTTTCTGACTCCAGGCACACTGGACACCCTTCACTGTCTGAATCTCATTAATTTATTATCTAACTTAGAATCTTTGCATTTGTTTTTTGGATTCTTTTTTTTTCTGCCTGAGACAGGTTTTACTTACTCTTCCCATGTCTGTCACCTTTAGGTCTCAGCTTAAACATCTACCTGATCCACTGTATCTGAAATAGATCTCTCACCCAGTTTATTCTTTATCTTAGCATTTGGATTGTTCCATAGCACTATCTTTAATTATTTGTTTCCCTGTTATTTTAATCTCTCTACACTGCTTAGCCTGTGTCTGATTCAGAATTATATCTTTACAACTTTACATCGTTCTTAGCATGTAACAATTTTTCACTCTCTATTGATTTAACCAATGAATGAAAGTGACAAGTTTGAAGAGAATGAAGCTTTATTTTTCTCTGGACTTCAGATGTTCTTTTCATTTATATATTTTAAAATATATATTCTCTGTCAACATTCAATTAATAAAGCTGGCATGATATATCAATTTAATTTTTAGCTTGAGAGACATTACTTTGCTGACTAAGGTCCATCTAGTCAAGGCTATGGTTTTTCCTGTGGTCATGTACGGATGTGAGAGTTGGACTGTGAAGAAGGCTGAGAGCCGAAGAATTGATGCTTTTGAACTGTGGTGTTGGAGAAGACTCTTGAGAGTCCCTTGGACTGCAAGGAGATCCAACCAGTCCATTCTGAAGGAGATCAGCCCTGGGATTTCTTTGGAAGGAATGATGCTAAAGCTGAAACTCTAGTACTTTGGCTATCTCATGAGAAGAGTTGACTCATTGGAAAAGACTCTGATGCTGGGGGGGATTGGGGGCAGGAGAAGAAGGGGACGACAGAGGATGAGATGGCTGGATGGCATCACTGACTCGATGGACATGAGTCTGAGTGAACTCCGGGAGTTGGTGATGGACAGGGAGGTCTGGCGTGCCGTGATTCATGGGGTCGCAAAGAGTCAGACACGACTGAGCGACTGAACTGAACTGAACTGATGGGGTTGCAAAGAGTCAGGCATGACTTAGAGACTGAACTGCAATAGATCATTTTAAAACATTTCAAGGATACTTGCATTTCTGTGGGAAAATTATTCCAAATTTACCTAGTGTATATCAATCCTGCATATTCATTGAAAGGACTGATGCTGAAGCTGAAGCTCAAATATTTTGGCCACCTGAAGCAAAGAGCCAACTCATTAGAAAAGATCCTGATGCTAGGAAAGACTGAAGGCAGGAGAAGGGGAAAACAAAGGACAAGATGGTTGAATGGCATCACCAATGGACATGACCTTGAGCAAGCTCCAGGAGATGGTGAAGGACAGGGAATCCTGGAGTGCTTCAGTCCATGGAGTCACAAAGAGTTGGACATGACTGAGTGACTGAACAACAACAATATATTCCCCCAATGTTTGCTTTTCCATTTAAAAATGTTATTAAGTCTTTAAAATAAAAGTTCTCATTTTACTTCTCTGGGGGAAATGGCGTTTTGCTTACTGTAATGACCTACTTAGTAACAAGAAGGTATGTTCATGAAAATTTGACTCTTGGTCAACAGAAGGATGAAAAAAATGTCTTAGAAGTGGTTGAAGCAAAAGACCAGCTGCCTGACTAAGGTTTTAAAGAGTCAAGTGTGAGTTCTGATCTTGTCTTGTCAATTAGAAGATGCAGGATTCTTGGGTAATTCATTGCAATTTTCCCAGCTTCCTCTCTAAGAGAAGAAAGAAGCATGCCCTGCTTATCTTTTTGCATTGTTGTGATCATCTTATTAGAAATCATATGTGAAAATGTTTTCAAAACTGCAGAAAACACTACTCACATGAAGTCCTACAGTGTTGGTGAACAACCTTGCAAAACTCTAGTGCTCCACTGCCATTTCAGAGAGATTGTGGAAGATGGCCGAGGCAATTATCTCTATCTATACATCTCTGGAAGCATTTATGATTCCAGATCATGTGCCTCAATTATTCCAGATTTTGTGCAGAGATGCACAAAAAGATTTTGTAATCCTTTGATCAGTGGAAGTGGATAAGGGCTGGGTTCCTAGGCTATCTCCAGGTGGTTAGTACCTTAGCTATGCATTTTGAAGAAGGTGTATAACAGTGGTGAAGTGGCTAGAGGCCCAGAGGACGGCTCTCTAGCTCCTTTGTGGAATGGTTTACTGTGTGCTGCTTCTAGGCTGGTCAGGCTCCTTCCAGATGGTAGCAGGCTGGAAGAACTCTGCCTTTTCAGATGTCCCAGTCTAGCTGCCCTCACTCTGCCTCCATCCTTCCCTTCTCCCCTTTCCCCTTTCCTCTTCCAACAGAGACAGGGGAGAGGGAATCCTGGAGGGATGAAAAGAAAGAACCATTTCAGTCCCTTTTACTTCCCTATTGCAAGCTGTGCTGCTGAGTTAAAAATATGTAATTTCATTTCCAAGTCTATTTCAACCCTTGCCTGGCCTACTGAGCAATCACAAACCCTCCCGTTTCAATTCAGATCTTTGCTTTTAGCTTTATTTTAAAGGGAACACTGCTAAGTTGTATAAACAGATATAAAGTAAACGATCTACAAAGAGCAGAAGCAGGATTAAGGGAACCAGGAAGTAAATCTGTATTTATAGCACAATGGTCAAAATCTGAATTATTTTCATTTCATTTCAAAAATGCCAAATTTTCCACAAGATATAAAATGTCAAGGAAGGCATCAAACCTGTGGCATTCAAGAGTTTCTGCTGACAATGAATTTTCTTATTATTTTCTGTGATTCTCATATATAACATCATGTAAACAGATTACCCATTTTTCTGTAGGTGAGAATTACTGTTCCTCTGTTACATCTGGAATACTACATATTTACAGAGAATGATCCACTTCTAAATAATGAATCACATTTACCACAAATATTTATGAGCAACAACCCCCGAAATTGTGCTACATGGTAAATTATTAATAATGAATCAACTATTAACACTTAAAATAATATGAATTCAACCCCTTTCCATAAAGCTATAAGAGAACCTCCAAGCGGGCAATGAATATCACTTGGCAGAGACAAACAAGATTACTAATGGCCTTGAAACATTTTAGCAGTCCTGCAGCTAACCAAAATTCAGCAATGGCTTCTATAGGTGGATTTCATTTATTTTATTGCCTATATACTATCATGGGAGAAAGTAGTTGGTAAAAAACATGATGCATCTACAACGAATCCCTTCTTCCTTTTGAATTACAACTTGCATTACAACCAACTGGGCAGATGCAATTTTAATTTTCCACATTTAATAATAAAATCATACAGTTTCAATAATTTTTTGATTTAATTTATGTTCAGGGACATCAATTCACTAATGAATATTTAAACTACATGTGATTTGATACTTCTATTATTTTTTTCCTTTACTTAAAATGTCAAGTTTAAAAACTTCATGGGCAGATAAATCCTCTTTTATTGATATAATATAGCCTTAAATGGCATCACATCATCTGAAACCTTCTCCACACAGTTATTTTTGATCTAAAATGATAATTTCCCAGTCACTTATGAAAGATCATGCATTGACAAATGATTCACTTCTGTAAGGAAGCCTTTTTTCAGATTTCCATGAAGGCAAATGCAGGGCTAAGCATCCTACCCCTAGAGAGGCAACATGAGAAGAACTGGGAGAATCTTTCATCCTCTCACCCATCTTTATCACTGTCAAAATGCAAAAAAAAAAAAAAGAAGAAGAAGAATTAAATCCCTCAATAGCTCCCAGTAACCTTCTCAATAAAATCCAGGAGTAAGGAATAAAGTGGGCTCCTGGTTCCAGAAGACTGGATTCCAGTCTATCATTAACATGCTATGTTAGTCATTCAGTCCTGTTTGACTCTTAAGGAACCCAAGGACTATAGCCTGCCAGGATTGCAGTGGGTTGCCATTCCCTTTCTCCAGAGGATCTTCCCAACCCAGGGATCAGATCTGAGTCTCCTGTGTCCTTTGCATTGCAGGCGGATTCTTCACCACTTGAGCCACCAGAGAAGCCTAATATGCTCTGTTTCTCAGTATAAATCACTTTCTCTTTCAAACATTCTCCTTTGTTACATGAAAAGAACAAGACTGGTTAGACTCCTAAAACCCATACAATTCTCTTTTATTTTCAACAATTCTTTGTAAGCTGGGACCAAACACCTCTGGAATAATATCTAATTCTGTTCTTTTTCCCAGGAACATCCTGCTCCCAATTACCTTCTACACTCCCCATCCTTATCTCCTAAAACCCTCAAAAGGAAGCACAAATGCCTCAGAGCTTCTAATACTATGATATTCATCACAGAGTACATGATAGCATCCCAATCTTTGTGGGTTTGTCTTTTAATTACACAACTTGATCTGGGTTCCAATATTGCCCATGCCATTTATTAACTGTGAAGCTGGACCAGCTGGTTATCTTCCCAAGCCTCAACTTCTGTATCTGTAAAACAGAGATAATAATACCTTTCTCTTGGGGTTGTTGTAAGGATAAACAGTAAGGTTCCTTATCCTTTAAGATAGAGCCTAACTCTTATTTGACTCATTTTCCCAAGAAGTAACTAGATCAGAGTAGTGGAAAGAACAGGAACTTGGTGGTCAGGAGACATGGGCTGAGGCTTTAGGTGAAGACTGTTCTCACTGAACTGGACTGAGAGGGTATTTGAGGTTAAGAATAGTATCTTGAGATTTCTGTGAACCTGGTGCCTAGCACAATGCTTGAGATTCTTATTACATAAGCAAAGGGACTATGAATACGAAAAAAAAAAAAAAGAGCAACGATGCTGTGAATGGATGTGCCTTTATCAGACTCTTTATACATATTTACTTAAGGAAGAAATAAAGCAAAAACATCCTTGACTTCAAAGTCTTAGGAGGGAAGTAAACAGCCACCTCTCCAAATAAAGTAAAATTTGATCCCAGGCTAGAAAAGAATAGGCAAGGACTGGGTTCTCTAGGAGAGCAGACAGCTTCGTGCCCTAGATTCATGTCCTAGGTAGAACAGGGTCGAGGTTTTGGCTGAGGAACTAACACCACGTGGGAGGACAGGGGACTTAGAATCAGCTGTCCAAGTGCAACCTGCTCTGAGCGAAGTGGCCAAGTTGGGAGAAGTCCTTTCTCAGGGCGCAGAGCAGCGGGCCAGTTGAGGCCCAGGTTCCCATTTTTGACTCTTTCCCTTCACCCTCCCCCGCCCAGCAGTCAGGTCCCAGGAGGTAATTAGTGTGGGGGAGACGCTAAGCTGCTGAGGGGGCAGGGAGATGGGAAAGTACCGGTGGGGGCGGTCTCCTTGTCAGAGGTCTTGTCAAACGAGGGGAGAGAGAGAGAAGAGACGGAGAGGGAAAGGCGGCGGGGGGGCGGAGGGGGGAGAAAGAGAGAGAGACTAACAGATTTTTCATTTTTGCATTCCAGGCATACCTAATGATATTCCCACAGACAGACAGGCAGACGCAAAGACATACACAGGACACACTTGCGCGTTTGAAATCGTTCATACCCCCAAATCCAGGACGCAGCCTGTTGTCATAACCATCGAGTAAACTGTCCAGGATGCGGGTAAAATTTTCTGGGCATAATTTCTCCTCCTTTTCGTTCTGTCCTGGGGATTCGTTTAAACTGCAAACGCACACACACCGGAAAAAAAAAAACAAACAGGCGAAGGGGTTATTTTAAGAATTGATCAACGAACAGGTGGAAACAGGTTTATGTTCTAGGAAAAGAGTCTCTCGCTCCAAACTGAAGGAGTCAGGGCTGAGGGATGGGGGAGAGCGAAATGGCCCGGGGAGGCGCAGCCCGCGCACGCGGACCCTAATGTCCACGCTCTTCTCGGACCCCGCGCCCCTGCTGCTCTCGGCGTTTACGCGGTCAGAGCAAAGCCGGGCTCCGCGCCCCTGACGTTACAGCGGAGACCAGAGGGTCTGGTTCGCCTTGGGAGGGGCAGAGGATACCCAGAACTGGCCCTTTCTTCATCTTCCCCTGACCCCCAGCACCCCGGGGAACTCACCAAGCCGCCAGGCACAGGAAGTGCAGGAGGGCGAAACTGACCCCGAAGGACATCGCGATCGCGGGTACCTTCTTGGCAGAAACCATCTTTGCAACATGCCATACTTTAAGCCTGTTCAGGTTTCCAGGCTCTCCAGATGCCCTGAGCAGGGTGCGAGGCGAGGGCAGAGGCTCTCCGCGGCGTGCGCACACTCGCGCTCACACTCGCCCGCGCTCAGCCAGCCCCAGCCGCGGTGGGCGCGTGTGTGCACGCGGGCCGGGGAGGCGGATCCTGCCTTTCCTCGCCCCCTCCTTTTCTCGCCGAGCTCTCCAGTGTATGGAGAGCTGTGTATACCGCTCACACTCTTTCTTGCCCGCACCCCGAAGCGGGCAGAGTTAACACCTGGAGCACGGATACCGAAAGGCTGAACCGAGTTCTTTCCGACGTTTAACTCCTGGGCTGGAGACAGGAGCTGCAGCCTCTTCTGAGCTCTCGAGCCCCGGCGCCGAGTGTGTCCCCGCCCACGGCTAAGCTTAGCCTCCGCTTCTCCCTCCGGTGGCATTTGGATTTAACCCCTGAAGCTCTTGTCTCTTTAGGCTGTCGAGGACCTGTCTGTACCCATTTTCAAGGTTGGAGTTGGAGAAAGGGCGAGATGGATGGGCTTTCTGGGCGAAGAGGTGGGAGATCTTGATGAGGGGGAGGAAATCAAGTCTGGACAGAAACAACCTCTGGGACTCTCCCCTTCAGGTATTGTGGGGCAGCGGAGGAAAGAAAAATCTTCCTAGTAAAAGGGATTGCAACTCACTGGTGCTCTCTCGCCAAACTGTTAGAAGGTGGACTTGAGCTTCATTGTGTTGTCAACTCCTTTGCCAAGCTGTTGCTACAAAGATAACAAATTCCCTTATGCTACCCGCCGCCGCCTGGCACGCGCATGCCCCCTGCTTTGCTGCTCCATCCTTTCTCCGGAGGGAAGAGAAGTGGAAACAAGGGACAGCAGGTCAAAATCACTTTCACTTTTTGAGACTTTTTTTTTTTTTTTAAGAATTTGGAGTTGAAAGAAAGATTTCAAGTTAAATTCTAAGGCCTCTGATAAATAAAGGAGAATGACACAGAGGTTGGTAAATACAGCAGTGACACAAAGGCACTGAAAGGCATGAGTCTTAAATGATCAAGATGTATACTAATGAATTGAGGATAATGGAATAAAGCTGAAAATAGTGAATAGGGAAGAAAATTGTAAGTGAACAAGCAGCTCTCACTGAGACAGTGCAGGACATGTGTGTCTTTAAGGGACACCTAGTTTTACTGAAGGCAAAGAGGCAACAAAAAGAACACAAAACAGATGGGGTTAAGATTATAGGCAAGGTGAAATAGGCAGTATGTACTCAGTAAAGGTGCTTTATTGGTTGAACAATAATACAAGTTGATTGAAACATAATGCTGTGTCCACATCCCTTTTGGTTTGTATGTGTGTTGGTGTTTGGAATGGAGTATACCTGTTAGAGATAGACTTTAATTATCTCAGTATCAACAGGATGAGGTCAGGAGTATACCACGATGGGTGAGAGAAACAGTCAGTGCTATGAGTGAAAGCAGTGCAAAATTTATAAGTCAAATGAAACATCTACTGTCTAAGGGCTATAGAATTCTGTTTGTTAATGTAGTAGATTGATCAATGGACACATTGAAATTAAGTTGCCAACAAAGGTCCGTCTAGTCAAGGCTATGGTTTTTCCAGTAGTCATGTATGGATGTAAGAGTTGGACTGTGAAGAAAGCTGAGCCCCGAACAATTGGTGCTTTTGAACTGTGGTGTTGGAGAAGACTCTTGAGAGTCCTTTGGACTGCAAGGAGATCCAACCAGTCCATTCTAAAGGAGATCAGCCCTGGGATTTCTTTGGAAGGAATGATGCTAAAGCTGAAACTCCAGTACTTTGGCCACCTCATGCAAAGAGTTGACTCATTGGAAAAGACTCTGATGCTGGGAGGGATTGGGGGCAGGAGGAGAAGGGGACGACCGAGGATGAGATGGCTGGATGGCATCACGGACTCGATGGACGTGAGTCTGAGTGAACTCCGGAGGTTGGTGATGGACAGGGAGGCCTGGCGTGCTGCAATTCATGGGGTCGCAAAGAGTCGGACACGACTGAGCGACTGAACTGAACTGAACTGAACTGAAGTGTCTGATGCTGCTTAAAGAAAATACATCAAAGTTTTATATGCTTTGAATTAATGATCATATGATCACATTAATGAACTACTAATGTAGTGTGAAAAGTTACTAATATGGCTTTCTCTTTAATGATTCATTTAACCTATAAGTGGTAAAACAAAATAAAACTTGTTTTCTTATCAAATGATGTCATTATCCTCTCTTGGAAGTATGTTTCCAAAATTTCCTAGTGAAGTAAATTACCTCTTATTAAACAGATATATTTAGCTGAGCCCCTTCTTCAGGGGATCTTCCCTACCCAGGGATCAAACTGGCATCTCCTGCATTGGCAGGCAGATTCTTTACCAGTGAGCCACCTGGGAAGCCCAAAGCTGAGATATAGAGAGGGTTACTTAAGTCACTGGTATAAGTGGCAGAGTCAGACCTGTACCCAGATGCTCCTACCATTATGCTAATCTGGTTTAGCATGGTCTTAGGAAGAATATCACCCATAAAAATAAAACTCTTTCTTTCTTGCATTGTTTCTTATTTTCTCAGTTGCATGGATTACTTAGAATTGGCTTCAGCGCTTAGGATTGAAAAACTCAAAATACAGTGGCTTAAACATGAGATAAATTTATTTCTTACATAAGAGGACTCCAGGTGGGCAGTACAGGGCTGATTCGGTAACTCTCCAGTTATTGTGTCCTTGCGTACTCTCTCACCACCCTTCTGAATAAACTTCATTTGTTTTTCTTTCTTTGAAAAAATATTTATTTGGCTGCTGGCACGTGTGATCTTTTTTTTTTCTTTTCTCCTTTAGTTGTGGCATGTGGGATTAGTTTCCTAACTCGCCATCGAACCTAGGCCCCGTGCCTTGGGAGCACTGAATCTTGGCCACTGGGCCACCAGGGAGGTCTCTAAACTTCATTCTTAAGATCACTTCCTGTACTAAGATGGCTGTGAGAACCCCAGCCTTCGTATCTGTCTTACAGACCAGCAGGAAAGTAAATGACCAGAAATAGAAAAAGAGACTGCTCCCACTGAAACCAGCCTTCTTTAGACAAAGCCCCACACAACACTTCCGCTTTCCTTTCATTGCTCAGAGTTTAGTCACGTGGCCATACAAACTGGGAATTGTGGTCTTTTATTCTGGATAAATGCCTTAATGCATAATGGGTTTCTGCTCCTTAAGGGAGAACTCTAGGGAGAATGGTATTAGGTATGTATCTAGCAGTCACCATCCTTGGATCCACATCTCTTCAGATTGATTTCTTTCTATATGTACTGATTTTTTAAGTACATTTTGGACTGATAGTTTAAAAAACTGGCACAGGTGAAGACACAGGTTGAGGAGCGGTAGAATGGAATTTGGGGGCACTCATGGCGTATGATGAGGGTGATGCAAGAAAACAAATTGGAGAGGGCAGAAGTCAGAATTGCTGTAGTTTTCAGGCCCAGATGGTAAAGAGTCTGCCTCCAGTGTGGGAGGCCCGACTCCAGTCCCTGGGTCAGGAAGACCTCCTGGAGAAGGGAATGGCAGCCCACTCCAGTGCTCTTGCCTGGAGAACCCCATGGACAGAGGACCCTGGGAGATGGGCTACAGTCCACGGGGTCACAGAGAGTCGGACACGGCTGAGTGACTGACACACACAGGGAGGGGCTGCTCTGACAGGCCAGTGGTTAAGAGTTTTTCTTCCATTGCAGGGTGTGCGGCTTTGATGCCTGGTCATGCAGCAATGATCCCGCATGCCTTGTGGCCAAAAATGCAAGTCCCCAAACAGAAACAATATTACAACAAATTAAATGATGACTTTAAAAGTGGTCCATATCCAGACTACAGGGAAACTCTTCCATGAAGTGATAAGTGAAGTCTAATTATGCATTCACCTAAGATGGATGTTGAGAATCAGCCCTGGCATTTCTTTGGAAGGAAT
The DNA here is from genome assembly GCA_006410675.1 of Oreotragus oreotragus. Lineage (NCBI taxonomy): Eukaryota > Metazoa > Chordata > Mammalia > Artiodactyla > Bovidae > Oreotragus > Oreotragus oreotragus. The sequence goes on from SJYX01002098.1 coordinate 101,181, forward strand.
GATGCTAAAGCTGAAGCTCCAGTACTTTGGCCACCTCATGCGAAGAGCTGACTCATTGGAAAAGACTCTGATGCTGGGAGGGATTGGGGGCAGGAGGAGAAGGGGACGACCGAGGATGAGATGGCTGGATGGCATCACGGACTCGATGGACGTGAGTCTGAGTGAACTCCGAGAGATGGTGATGAACAGGGAGGCCTGGCGTGCTGCGATTCATGGGGTCACAAAGAGTCGGACACGACTGAGCGACTGAACTGAACTGATTAACAGTTTAATGAAAAGTAGTATTTTTAAATTGGATTTCTAGTTCCTTTATGGGGAAGGGTGGATGAAAAAATTCTCACCCGTTTGTTTCATTTATTTAGGCACCTAAGAAAAGATGATTATTGCCCTGAGAGAGTCCTAAATGATGAGGAAGAAATTCCTTGCTAACTCTCCCTTTCTTACAGGAGATAAGTGTTCTTGTCCATCCCCTTTTAAAGTATGGAAGACATACTATATCTTATTTCACATGGTTGTGGGAGTTTTATTATATAATAAAAGTATTTTGGAAGAAAGCATGTTTCATTGGAAAGGCATTTTCTTTCCACTGAAGATAACAGTAAACTGCACACAGTTTTCTAAGCGTACTGCATGTTTAATTCACAGCTTGGATTTCATGATTGTTTTCGGTGATACATAAAAACTTTTCATGAATGTAGAGAATTTTATGGTGTACATTTCAAAAAATAATACATGAGACTAAGGGTCATGATCAATACTCTGCTTTCCTGTAAGACAGTGCGCTCTGGAATACAGGGTACCCAGTAAAACCTTGTTTACTTTCAGGGGAGAGTAAGAATCTACTCTTTTAAAGCAGCTACTCTGTTTTAAAGTTCTGAATGTGAATATTTACCTGACTTGTTCATTATACACACTCTATCAGTTGACACATTTTAAGTGACTTAAATTTTCAATGGATGATTTAAGACTTTGAACTAGAATGAGAAAACCGTGTATATCTTTATTTCACAAGTATGTCAGGAACACAATTCTGACCTTAAGGGTCATGTATTGAACAGATGGTCATGGACCTCACAGAGCTCTGATCTGTCTTTTGTAGCTTTTGTATTTTTTCTCCTGCTGCACAATTAGTAAACCCAGTTTACTAGTGTTAACCGTCTTTGTTTTGTTTGTTTTGTTGCTTGTGGAAACCCAATGAGAGCTTTTCAGAGCGGACTGCAGTCAGAAGTGATTTATTTTGTGTATCTAAGCTGGATTCCAGCTGTTTGAGGTTTTTCTCTTGGACGTCTAGATTTCAGATAGCATCTAGACTGAAGACAGTTCTGGTTAAGATGCCTATCTGAATCTTAAGCAGTTTAAATTCTTTGTTTTTTTAAGTTTCTAAGAAATTTACTTAGATTTGTATGTTAAAAATCACTGTTTATGCTTAAATGTTTATATTGATAGGATTATAAATTCCAAAATGGGTCTTTAAACATGGCTAGTTTTAAGGAAGAATTATATTGTTTTAAAAATTACTCAGACTTTTCAATTAGCCAAGTCAGTAGAACTCAGTAGGCTGACCTACAGCTTATAACAGGACTTTTCTTTTAGAACTTCTGCTTCAGAAGTTACAACCCCTTAATGTGAGGAGATAGATTCCTATTCACACTTACCATATGATTTGTGGTAAATTATGATTTATGGTCATATCCTAAATCTTTCCGTTAATTTTTGCTTTTTTATTTTATTCACCAACATGTAAACACTTTCACATCTAGTTTTGATTTATATGACTTGTCAAACTCTTCTGTTTATTATTAAAATTGTTTCATAGCCTTCTTCACAATCCCATAAACTTAAAAAAAGTTCTAAAAAACAACATTTTCTGAAAGAGTATTAGCTGTCATTATCGTTAGACTACAGGTTTATGTTGATTTTCTTTTTTTAACAAGAACTTCAGTTTTTCTCAGCTTCAGATTATATGCACCTGAAGAAACATCTGCAAAAGTCTCAATGTGGTTTCTTCTAGGTGGATTCTCAGCTCTAAAATACTTTTCTTGTATCAGGTGACCTATCAGTTTATTTTAAAAATATCACTTATGATTGCTTCCTTCTTAACGATAATCCTTAGAAGAAAAGCCCCCTTCAAACTTATACACCAGGACTAAAATATATCTTGCTAATTTCAGTCTTGTTGGGTTCAGCTGATCAACATCAACTCCCTGGAGCTCCCTAGAACTACAGTATGGTGACATTAACTTACTATGGATTTCTATCAGGTTTTCATGATTCTAGTATCAGTGAAGAAAAGAAAGTTGTACCACACATCGTATTACCACTCTATTAACTTTAATCTTCAGAAAGTCACTTATAAGTAAGCTGTAGTTACTTTTGTGATTATGTTGAACTGCATAAAGTCTTAGATTTAGAAGTCTTCAATTCTCATTCTGGTTCCTTCTCTAATAATTTATTAGCTGAACAGTCCTGGACCGGATAACTTTCTAAACCCGTCTTTTTATCTTTAAAGTGAATGTTGTGAGGATCAAATGAAACACCATATAGATGTTATTACCTACCCATGTTGTTAGTCAGAGGTCTTTTTAATCTTCTTGACCGTAACTGACTTCACAGGTACTGTTCTTTCCTAGGATCCTTTATTCCTTGCTGTTTATTTTTATTATCATTTTAGATCTTTTCATTCCCTTGTTCATTGATATTTGTGGTTCTACCAGTCTTTAGTCCTTCTAAAAGACTATGGTTATAAAGAAAAATAGAACAAATATATAATATTGTTCATAAAATGGATATAACCCTTTGGAATCTGCACATAGATTTTTAAAGGCTGAGATTATAGATTCAGAAAAAAGTTCCAAACACCAGGGAGGAAAAAGGAGAAAACCGTAAATTGTTTAAAAACAAAACAAAACAAAACAAAACCCTAGGGAAAAGGAGAAAGGAGCTTAACCTGTACTGAATACCTGTCTTGTTCCAGACATTGCTCTTGATCGATGGCTTTTATGTTATTTAAATTATTCCTCCTCCTGTCTTACAGAGGAAGAAACAGAGGACCAGGTATTTATTCAGGTCCCTTCTTATTGTTTATCTGTTTTCTTCCCAGACATTGTTTGGTAAATATTGTTTACTTTGGGTGTTTGATTTCTATGCTAATGGTGTAGATAGAGTTGGTCTCAAGTGTCCTAGCAAAAGTAAATGAAACTTGAGTATTTTTAAACAAGGATACCAGGTATGAGATTTATGAGATGTATTTTGTACTGTTTTGGGGAATATAGATCTCCAGACCAGTCTTTAGAGTGGGTGGAATGGGTGTGGCAGTAATTCAGGAAGCCTTCCCCTCCCAAGCTAGAAATGTCAGCAAAACTTGCCAGTCTGAAAGCTGCTGAACGCTAAAAATGAAACCCTTCTCAGTGTCTGATTTGCTTTCCCACATTCCCTCAGGGCCCAGCTCCCCCTATTCTGCCAACGACTCCCTGTCCTGGTAGGCAAAGCAAAAATGCTAATTGTGAATTTGTGAATTAATGCTGCAGCCTTCAGGGCTAAATCCAGCCTTATTTGATTGTTCATTTCAAATAAGGTTGGATTTAGCCCTAAACAATCTCTGCCCATTTCCCTCAGAGCTTTCCTCCCCGTTTCCACTGCATCACTTATGAGCTCCCGAATGCTCTGCTCCATACATGTCTCTCTCTGGTTCCACCAGTACCTTCCTACCTTATACCTTTCTGACTTATTTTTTCAGAAAGGTCCAAATGTCTCTTGTGATAGATAACTCTGACCTGCCTCAAGTGTAGAATTAGTAGCAGGAGTGAATGAACTCTAGAGAAATAAATATATTTTCAGCTCCCTGTCCTCATATTACAGAAGGCTAGGCAAGACATTCATAAAATATGATTTGTAAGTGCACTGCTTTCTGAAGAAATCTTTTTTTTCCCCCTTAAGGAATTCTAAGATGCATCTGTTTTATTTCTAGAGCAAATCATCTTTAAACTCTCCTTCATTTTTTGTTTTATTTAAATGAATGGCTATTTGAGAAGCCCTTGTCTCCATGTTCAGGCCCCAGCAATTTTTCTACTAAAAAAGTCTGTAAAGTGTTACTATTACATTGGGTAATTTTATTTCAAACTGAATACAAGACTGTTATTTTCTTCTGTCCTGCTGTGCGATTGTCTTTTGTATTTTCACTAGACTCTCCCTCCTCTTTAACCTCTTGGAATTTTGCCTCTGGAGTTTGAATCCCCTTCCTATTTTCTGGGGGGAAAAAAAAAAAAAATGAGATGCAGAACAAGGCATGGCTTGAAGTCAAAAGTAAGTTCCTGTATTTAAGTGCTAGCAACCGCTACAGGCGCCACGAGGTCAAAGCCTACCTCTCTAGCGACTTGGCTGTTAGGTGACCATATGTTTTAGGAAAGGGCACTGGACCGACTCTGAAAATGTAGAGTTTTGATGCACTGTTGCCAAAAATTCACTCTGTGTATTAGAAGTTTGTCTGGCAGGATGCTGAAAACCTAAAATGTAGCCCATACATCTAAACTTGTTGGAAGACAAAATACATTTTTCATCCAGTCCCAGTGAGAAAAACCAAGACAGTTTGGATTTTAGTTTTCCTCCCACTTTCCCTACTGCCAGCCTCCACAGGGACCCTAATTGTGTGGCACTGAACAGAAGATTATTTTCTGTATTTTAAATAATATTTTTGCTTTTGACTTAGCAGCATTTCAGTTTACATATGCAAAGGAACATATAAAATTACAAGGGATGTTCACTAGTGAAAAATAAAAGTGTTAGTCACTCAGTTGTGTCCGACTCTTTGTGACCCCAAAGACTGTAGCCCACCAGGCTCCTCTGTCTGTGGAATTCTCCAGGCAGGAATACTAGAGTGGGTTGCCATACCCTTCTCCAGGGGATCTTCCCAACCCAGGGATTGAACCTGAGTCTCCTGCATTGCAGACAGATTCCTCACTTTCTGAGCCATCAGGGAAATTGACCCAATGGACGCTAGCTAGAACGGTATTTAAGCAAAGAATTAATATTTAATTAGAGCTACTTAGATGTGCCTGTACATCAATTTTGCTCATCTTTGAGAAATAGCATCTATAATGCTAAAGACATGTATGTGTGATCTTGGTAGTATCTTTAATATATTTTAAAGCATTTCTAATGTAGGCTCGTTAAATGTTTTAAGATGGTTTCTTGTTAGACATTAGAACATAGATGTATTAAATAGTCTAAGATATTTTCCTATAAAGTATTGCATGAGTATGTTCCACCTTTCAAAACTGGTAAAGCAAAGCAAGAGCTTATTGCAGAAAGTCAGCTTATAAAAAATATAGGTGGTACATACAAAGTCACTTCAGTTGTGTCCAACCCTTTGCAGCCCGATGGACTGTAGCCTGCCAGGCTTCTCTGTCCATGGGCTTCTCCAGACAGGAATACTAGAGTGGTTGCCATGCCCTCCTCCAAGGGGCCTTCCCAATACGGGAAGTGAACCTGCATCTCTTATGTTTCCTACATGGGCAGGCAGGTTCTTTACCACTGGCGCTACTTGGGAAGCCCACAGATGGTACTATAAGCAATATGCTCTGTTCTTATTTCAACAGAACGCAGTTATTTGCTGTACTTAGTTCAACAGATCTCAGGTAATTTTCACATATAGAAATTATTAGACTAAGATAGAAATAGGTGGGCTTCCCTGGTGGCACAGTGGTAAAGAATCTGCCTGCAATGTAGGATGCACGGGAGACCCAGATTCAGTTCCTGGGTGGGAAGATCCCCTGGAGGAGGAAATGGGAACCCACTCCAGTATTCTTGCCTGAAAAACTCATGGAAAAAAGAGCCCAGTGGGCTGCTGTCCATAGGGTTGCAGAGAGTCAGACACAGTTGAGTGACTGGGCACGCACATAGAAACAGACAAGCTATCTGAAGGTAAAAATATAATTTTGAACATTTGAGTACTTTGTTTGTCCATTTATATTAGAAGGTCCTTTACTTTGGGTAGAATGTTAATTTTATAATATTTTTCTTACTTAAAATCTATAAAGAGATATCTTCAGTAGCCCCTCAAACTGAATGTTTAAACCCATTTTATATCAGTTTAGTATTGGTTGAATTATATTTAAATTTGAGAACCCAGAAGCAAGTTGCAATTGTATCAAGTTGGAGCAAATCATAAAAATTTGCAGGTAATAGTCTGTATCAGAATTTTTAAGTTGTAAGGAATCCTCAGGATCATTCAATTCTATCTTTTTGTTTTATATTTAGAGAAAGGATGAAAAACATAAGTTTCATTTTAAGATCTTGTAACTATTTAGTGAAAGAGCCAGAATTAAAAATGAGATTCTCAGGCTGTCTTTGGCCTAATCAATTATGGAGTCTAAAATGGGAGAATACTCACTAGAAGGAAAGGAATGACCCTCTCAGTATATCAGGCCATATTTATCTACTGACCTATTTGTGGATGACTGATCTTTTCTGTTGGAATTCATGATAACCTTAAGACCGAAATTCACGATAACCCTAAGACCGTTCTAAGTCATTAACGTTGTTGGCTCTGATAAAGTAAGTGGAACGTTGGCCAAGTAGGAGTAGCTGTGTTTCCTTTCTCCTGCATTTCGAAACTATCAGTGTCACAGGATCGATATCTAAGAAATACTTTCCAGATGGCTTTGTTTTTGTTTACTGGACTGTATTTTACAGTGGAAGCCTTTGAAAGAATGTGGGTCTTCCCAGTAGTTTTGGACGACCTTTAATTCCTCCCTGTTCCTAGTTTAGGCTGGTTAGAGAGGGTTTTGTTTTGTTTTTAAGATAAGTGTGACTGTTTGCATATAAATCTGTTGTCACATTTTATGTGTATATTCAAAAAACTTGGTTTCTCCAAAAGTTTGATAAAACCTTTTAATTCTCATTTTCTACCTTGGTAGAATTTTACTTCTTATAAAGCTTGAAGGAAAAATGGAACATCTTTTTCTACAGTTTTCAAAAATATCAGGTTATTCCTGTAACCAGCACCCTAATCTTCCTTCCCCCTGCCCAACTCTGCCACAGAAAGATCCACAGAATTGGAACTACAAGGCTGATAAGGGTCATCAAACTTAAGATCTCTCATGTCATCCTCATAGAAGGGACCTTTGTGAAGGAGGTGAGGTGAGGTGAAGTCGCTCAGTCGTGTCCGACTCTTTGCGACCCCGTGGACTGTAACCTACTAGGCTTCTCCGTCCATGGGATTCTCCAGGCAAGAATACTGGAGTGGGTCGCCATTTCCTTCTCCAGAGGATCTTCCCGACCCAGGGATCGAACCTGGGTCTCCCGCNTGTCCAACTCTTTGCGACCCCGTGGACTGTAACCTACTAGGCTTCTCCGTCCATGGGATTCTCCAGGCAAGAATACTGGAGTGGATTGCCATTTCCTTCTCCAGAGGATCTTCCCGACCCAGGGATCGAACCCGGGTCTCCCGCATTGGAGGCAGACGCTTTAACCTCTGAGCCACCAATAACAATAATGTATCCTGTATCAGGACAGCTTCTGGAAAAAACCTTCTGGCTAATCCTGTTATCTTAAAATGTAAATTATGGGAGTGGGTCTAGTAAGACCTTTACAACCTCCAGACATTCTTTTGAATGACTGTAATAACTAATTAAAAAGTATACAACTCCCTCGCTAACACTAGCGAAGGGGGCACTCTCCATCCCCCTTCTGATGTCTATGTTGGAAGCTTTCCGTATCCCTTTTCTTACTTTAATAAAACTTTATTACGCAAAAGCTCTGAGTGATCAAGCCTCGTCTATGGCCCCGGATTGAAGTCTTCTCCGGAGGCCAAGAATCCCGGTGTCTTTTGTGGTTCAGCAACAACCTTTCAACTTCATGGCAAACAGAAGGGGTAGAAGTGGAAACAGTGAGGGATTTTACTTTCTTGAGCTCCAAAATCACTGAAGACAGTGACTGCANTGGTGTTGGAGAAGACTCTTGAGAGTCCCTTGGACTTCAAGGAGATCAAACCAGTCAATCCTAGAGGAAGTCAACCCTGTCTATTCATTGAAAGGACTGATGCTGAAACTGAAGCTCCAGTATTTTGGCCACTTGAAATGCAGAGTCAACTCATTGGAAAAGACACTGATCCTGGGAAAGATTGAAGGCAGGAGGAAAATGGGGTGACAATGAATGAGATGGTTCGATGGCATCACTGACTCAATGGGCATGAGTTTGAGCAAACTCCAGGAGATAGTGAAGGACAGGGAAGCATGGCATACTGCAGTCTATTGGTTCACAAAGGGTCAGACGGGACTGAGCAACTGAAAAATAACAGATGTATATTTATTTATGTATATTTATATTTATCTACTTTTATGCATATATACACACATGACCAAAAAAAGAAAAGATTCAGAAGTGACTTATCACACAATTCAGAGTGAGTAGTCATTATTTTATGGGAGGGAAAGAAAGTTCTAATAATAAAGGAATGCACAGAGAATATATTTGGTCTTGGCAATGTTCTATTCTTGACCTTGGCCATCATAATATCCACGTTCCATTTCTATTATTTATTAAACTATTCACAAGAAAATACTTTTAAAACTTGGAGAAGGAAATGGCAACCCACTCCAGTATTCTTGCCTGGAGAATCCCAGGGACAGGGGAGCCTGGTGGGCTGCCGTCTATGGGGTCGCACAGAGTCGGACACGACTGAAGCGACTTAGCAGCAGATGAAAAAGACTATTCTTTGCTCATTTGTTTTTCTTCAGTGGGTCAATCCTAAAAACTATACTATTATTCTTCAGACTGTCCACACAAGATGGCCATATATATAATATGTACCATGCCAGTGGATTTCTTACAGAGACAAGAAAGGAGATTAAAGTAATGATTGTATCAACAGATACATCCAGGCACTAAAAATGTATTTGTAAAAACCCATATACTCTTTGGATAAGTAATCACGATTCTGCAGCATTTGAAGTTTCCTCCGAGGTAGTTCGGTGATGTGGAACTGAATCATTAGCCAGCCCCTCAACATGTAACTTCCCTTACCTGTGAAGAGAGGCGGAAAATGAAGTGTTTGGAGTAGAACAGAAAATTCTTGTTAGCTGAACGCTCAGAGAATGACACAAATGGCTATTTCTGAGATTCAAATATCTCTTAAAGAAGTCCTGGGGGATGTGGCAGTCCCTACATCTCACAAGGTTGATGATTATTACCTGGAGACCTTTAATAAGCACAGTTGGTAAGCAATGGAACATGGAGCAAAGAGCCTCACAGAGATCCTTGTGAGAACAGATACGCTTAGGGAAGTCTCTCTCCTGTCCTTGTTTGAAACCATCTTTTCATCACACTTTTCTCTACATTTTCCATTAATATATACTAATCTCTCACTAAATACTGACCTCTCTTTCATCTGGCTTTTGGGCAGTCAAAATGATGAGGGACTGAGGAAGAGAGGGATGCCAAATGGGCATCTACCAAAGATGTCTGATTCTAGCAAAGGAGAACAGGGACCACATATACCCACCAAATTAAATAACTACAAATGGGACAAAAGGTGTGAAACAATGATTTCACATAGCAGTCAATAGGGAATACAAGACTGCTCCCTGAGGAAAGGAACCAAATTAAGGTGAGCCCTGCCATAGTCCCAGTTTACTACCTAGAGAGCATCCAGACCATGGGGCAGAAAGGGGACTACAAACAAAGTTCAGTTGTAAGGGACACAGGTTACAGCTTGGAAAGGCCACGGCAGCTAGAATGTGAAGGACACAGCAAGCAGGAGGAGGGAGCTGGACAGAGAGAAGACTCTGGGAGTTTGCAGCAGGGTGGCTCCGAGTCTTTGGCTGAGCCCCACTCTGCACATGCATGAGAAGACCCGCCAGAGAGGAGCAGTAAAACAATAGGTAGAAATTGTACACAGGCAGGAATAGTTTCTGTTCTCCCCTGCCAGAGCGATGAGACATGTGGGCATGGATGGAATGTTCAGAAAGTATTACCTTAGCGATGGGCTAAACTAGTAACAGATCAAAGGCAGCTCCAGATTTCTTACAGAGACAAGAAATATATATACTCTATATAAAATATATATAAGCTATATAAAAGCTTAAAAGGAAGTCAGAATGACCCTACTGAGTTCATGTAACTCACCTGCACACCAGAAAAAGCACCATCATTATTTAAAATAATGTAATAAAAGCCAATAGTGTAACATTCACAGTGTATGTTATCCCACCAATGTTCACAATATCCGGTATCCAAAGAAAAGTGATACTAGTTATATTTTCCATATATACAAAAAAGCAATATGATCCATAATCAGAAAAAAAAATCAATCAATAGAAAGAGACACAGAAATCACAGAGATGACAGAACCAGCATAATAGGCATCAAAACAACTGTTATAGATTCCAAAAGTTAAAGAACATAGAGAAAAATGTGAATATGATGAAGAGACAAATAGAAGATATTTAAGGACACAAATAAAATTCCTAAAGATGGAAAATACAGTATCTGACATTAAAAACACACAACAGAAATTCAAAGCAGATTAGATACTGCGGTAGAAAATATCAATGAAACTGAAAGCATAGCAATGGAAACATGTTCAAAATGATAACATGGAAAGAAAAAAATTTTAATGCACACAACATCAGAAATCTGTGAAATAAGCATCAAGCAGTCTAAAGCATAAAATTTCAGTCGTCACAGGAGGCAGATAAATACTTGAAGAAATAATGGCTGAAATTTTCTGGAACTTGATGAAAACTCTAAAACGTATTGATTTAAGAACCTGAAACCAGAAGTATATGCAATCTAAGGTTTTAATTGGAAAAAAAAATAAAGAAAGGTGAACATTTATATAATATGGGGGCTAAGAAATAAATGTTTAAAAAGTATACAACAAAAATGAGTAGATGAAGGGGAAAATCAGATTTGCCTCTGCATTTAACCAAACAATATAGCAATGTCTCCATGATCAAATATTACAAAAAGAAAATGAGGCTAATAAACTTCAGAGCATAATTCTAATCCTTGTGACAGAGAGAAAATATTAATAAATAAGGTGTTTGTCTTAAATTAGTTTTTAAAGAATCATATCATGAGACAAACTGTGTGTGAAAGTGATTTGTGATTTATTACTAAGTATTTCCAGGAGGAAAAAATGGCAGAAGGACAGGAATGGAAAGGAAGCCAGGTAAAGTTACCTGAAGAGAGTAGCCTGGGCTCATCCACGTGGGGGACTCTGGCCACAGTGCTGGCCATACCACAGAGCTGACCCCCTCAGGGTTTGAAGAGGCTACAGGATCTGAATCCCTGCCCTTGTCAGTCAGCCATGTGTTAAAGAGACTATCTTCTACCCCCTCACACACACCCATCCCTCTGAGCGAGCACATAAGCAAAGCTACCTCTGGAAGCCTGGATGTATCCATCTGCAAAGACATACACACTCTGGTCGTCAAGAATAAAAGCTCAGTTAAAACCAGTGTCCACAAAAATAGATACACACACCAAAAAGAGAAATCTAAGGCTATACTAGTGGGATACCAAGGTCTTCTGTTGCAGCACATGTTTGGGAGTTCATGTACACCCATGACGGATTCATGTTAATGTATGCCAAAACCAATATAGTACTGTAAAGTAAAATAAAGTAAAAATAAATAAATAAATAAATAAAAGATAAAGGGAAACAACAGGATGCTTTTAGATAAACAAGCAATTCACACAAACAAATAGAAAAGTTTTGTTTTTTCTAACAAAATATGCTGATCCTCACAAGTAATCAAAGAAATACAATTAAAAAACTAAAGAAATAGCATGTTACACTGATCCAACTGGCAACATTTTTAAAGACTATTAATATTCTAGGGGAGAAGATATACTTTTCAAATGCTAGTAGAACTATAGGTTGAGGTAGACTTAGAACATGTAATATAGAAACACATCTTAAATGATACATTACATCAAGCCAGGATTTCCATTTCTGTGATTCTGTGCTAAGGAAATAATTGCCCATGTGGACAAAGATGCATGCAAAAGTATGCTGACAAAAATATTACTTATAATAAAAAAAAAGTTGAGAAGAACCTGAATTTCTCAATTTAGAGATTTGTTTTTAAATTTTAAAATGCATCTATAAATAGAAAATCAATGCAGCCATTAAAATGAACATAAGATTTGTATTTGTTTAAAAAAAAAACGGCATTAACCAATCTTCTCTTATGTGTGTATGTGTTTAGCTGCTAAGTCATGTCCAATTCTTTGTGATCCCTTAGACTTGTAGCCTACCATTCCTCTATCCATGGGATTTTCCAGGCAAGAATACTGGAGTGGGTTGCCATTTCCTTCTCCAGAGATCTTCCTGACCCAGGGATGGAACTGACATCTCTTGTGTCCCCTACACTGGCAGGCAGATTGTTAACCACTGAGTCACCTGGGAAGTCCAGCTTCTCTTATATAAACACACAAACACAAGCACACACACAGGGAGACATTCACCCTGAATTGCTTCTAGACAGTCTAGTCTAGAGCCATACCCTCAGCAATTCCCAAAGTGACTCTCCACCTTTGAGTCAGTTTATTCAGTTAGAAGAAAACCTGAAAACCATCTAGAATGACGTGATATTTTTAAATGTACTTATAATTAAATTAATTAAAATTATTATTTTGTTAAGTTCAGAACATCCTTGAATAAATACTGATTTGATAAAAAAAAATATTTTTTGGTAAGTCTAAGATTTCTACTGCTTCACCTAAGGTCAAGTTTCCCCAGCAATTCTTTTATTTATTTCATATTTTGATTGGTTCTTTGGACCCACAGCCACCAAACTGAACAGACAGCACACAACAGCAGAAAGCAAACTGTTTCTGCTAGAAGACAAGTTCGTTGCTTGCTCTGAGGCCTCCTTCCAGTCCCATGAACTGGGGCATTGTGAAGACAGACCAAAAGAAACACACACCACATTTGATCTTCCCTAAAATAACTATCCTTCAGATTCTCTAGTAATGGATCTTCCCTAGCCACCAGCATGTGAAATCCCTAGTTTACCAAATGCCCTTCTAATGTGGCATCCCTGGTGGTTTAGATGGTAAAGAGTCTGACTGCTAATGCAGGAGATGTGTGTTCAGTTCTTGGGTTGGGAAGATCCCTTGGAGAAAGGAATGGCTACCCACTTCAGTGTTTTTGCCTAGAGAATCCCATGGACAGAGTGGCCTGGCAGGCTATGGTCTATAGGGTCACAAGAGTTGACTTAGCAACTAAACCACCAAAGTGAAACCCAGGGTGCCCTGAGCATGGCTGGATCCAATTTGTATCTTTTTTTGACCTACAGTCTGAAAGTTTATGAATTCTTAGAGTAAGAGTGTCTCTGTTGATGTTAGAATTTGTAATTATGAAAATCACTAAGTATTCTATACAAGCTACTATCAAGTCAGCCAGTCACGTACTCCATGAAACTAGCTTAAGGTTTTACCCCCAATTACATTTCTTTTCCCCCTAGTCAATCAATATCATTTTTACTCTTAATTCTATAGTCCAGCATGTTCACTATGCAGCTATTTGTAATCATAAATTTCAGAAACAAGTACTCTTTCCTTTCCCCTTAGCATGTATCATATAGTACAGTATGGTATAGTGGGGTGTAGTATAGTTTACTAAATATTAAGGTTGTAAAAAAAAAAGAAAAGAAAAACAACCTGCAGCAAAAAACATTGATGAGGGAGACCAGGCTGTGAAGAAAAGGAAGACAGAAGCTTTGAAATGCTGATGGATAACATGGATCCAAGTGTACACTTGGTCTTTGGAGCCCTTGTCATGGGTTTTTAAATGCATGTACATTTTTTAATGTATCTTATTAGAGCCATGACTTTTTCTCCTCCAAACAAAAGCAGAAATAGTTTACCTGAAGTTATTCCACACCTACAACTAAAGCTAACTCTGCCTAAAGCTAAATTTTAACCAACATTTATTTTTGCAATTTCTAGTCCATTCAGAAAATAGTAATGGGTGGCACAACCTGCATGTTTACAGAATTAATGTATTTCAACAAAGTATCTCCTGTGAGAAGGAATATTATGGTGCCTTATATAAGTACCAGTGGAGAGACTTCTGTTGTAGAGTCAGTTTTCCATAATTTATAGTCTAGCTCTTATATTTACTGTGTAACTTCATTATTTAACACCCTGTGCCTTAGTACATCAGAAATACATCTGTAAGAATGCTAAGCTATCTGTCAGCTTATATCCTGAGAGCTATTTATTGTGTATTTATTATGTACCAGAAACTATTCAGAGAGCTTTAAAATTTTGATTAATTTAGTGATTATAAGCTGGCTTAAAACTCGACATTTAAAAAACTAACATCATGGCATCCAGTCCCATCACTTCATGGCAAATTAGGTGGGAAAAATTGGAAACAGACTTTATTTTCTTGGGCTCCAAAATCATTGTGGATGGTAAGTGCAGCCATGAAATTAAAAGGCGCCTGCTCTTTGGAAGAAAAGCTATGACAAGCCTAAACAGTATACTAAAAAGCAGAGACATCACTTTGCCAACAAAGTCCATATAGTGAAAGCTATGGTTTTTCCAGTAGTCATGTATGGATGTGAGAGTTGAACCATACAGAAGGCTGAGCACCAAAGAACTGATGTCAAATTGCGGTGCTGGGGAAGACTTGAGAGTCCCTTGGACAGCAAAGAGATCAAACCAGTCAATGCTAAAGAAAATCAACCCTCAATATTCATTGGAAGGACCGATGCTGAAGCTGAAGCTCCAATACTTTGGCCACATGATATGAGGCATCAACTTATCAGAAAAGACTCTGATGGTGGAAAAGATTGAATGCAGGAGGAGAAGGGGGTGACAGAGGATGAGATGGTTCAATAGTATCACCAACTCAAAGGACTTGAGTTTGAGCAAACTCTGTGAGGTTGTGAAGGACAAGGAAGCCTGGCCTGCTGCAGTTCTGTGTTGCAAAGAGCTGTACGTGACTGAGTAACTGAACAACAAAAAGATAAGCGCACATTTCACAGCTAAGAATTCCCCTGGTGGCTCAGACGGTAAAGCGTCTGCCTACAATGCGGGAGACCCAGGTTCAATCCCTGGGTCGGGAAGATCCTCTGGAGAAGGAAATGGCAGCCCACTCCAGTACTCTTGCCTGGAAAATCCCATGGATGGAGGAGCCTGGTAGGCTACAGTCCATGGGGTCGCAAGGAGTCAGACACGACTGAGCGACTTCACTTTCACTTTCACAGCTAAGGACTATAAGAGAGAGAAGTTAAATAATTTGCCCCAGATCACACATTTAGTAAGTAGATCCCAGATGTAGTAAGTAGAGCCCAGTCTGGATCCGAGATATATAGCTGCATTCATGACACCGCCTACTTCTCTCTAAGTAAAAGTAGTGCATACCTTAAAGGGTTGTTGTAAAAACTACAAGAGACATTAAAAGGGAAATACTTGGACTAGTTAGAGTTTAAACATGTAACTATGGTTACGATTTTAAAATGGGACTTCTTTCTGCCTCTAATAACACATTCCCCACACACCTTTCAAGGAGTTTTCAATGTATCTCAGGACAACTTATCATTTTAAAATACTACATCCATTTGAACTGTTTCAAAATGATAATTCATTTCAAATGTTTCTTAAGCCTAGTGTCCCTTAAAACGTGTAATAGACACATGTACTAATCCACACAACACACATCAGTTGAGTATCTAAATAAAGTGTTCACAACTAGAAATAATTTGAAATGCATTTGGAGAGTTTAACATTTAAAGAAATGTCCAGATAAATTCTTTCTATTAAAAATAGCTCTTTTGAAACAGGAATGGTTTACCTTACCTACCCCCATCAATATATACTTTGTAGCCTTAGGGCAGAGCCACACTAGGATGATGTCAAAAGACAAAGTTAGACACATCCTGACCTGTTGGCTACCAGAGGCCGTGGGGCCATGATGGAAGAGCGACAGTGTCACATATTCATGATCAGCAAGCAAGCAGCCAGTCACCTATTCTGAGGACTCGCTTAAGAGAAAAAAAAAATAAAAAGTGACATCTAGCTAGCAAGACAAAGCTTTTGTTTCTTCAAAAAGTAAAACCAAAGAATGAGAGAGAAAACATGGCAAGCCAAAGCAATGTGTTTCTGCAAAATGAAAAAATGGAGAGAGTGAGAGAGGGTAAGGAGAGAAAATACAATCCCCTGGGTTTGTCATTATGTCGTCTGCTGGCAACGGTGAAGAATTCTTTGCTAAGGAGCTGTCTGAGCCTGTGAGACCCTCAAAGACACAGGAAGTATAACACTGTCTCCTTCTCAAAGGAGAGGATTGAAACACTGACCAGCATAACCAACAGGCTTAGTGAGTCCAAGTACAGCCTGGACAAGAAGCCAGAGAAAGGAAGCCAAGAAGGAGGTTTATGAGTCCCTGAACAAGACCAATAAATCCGTCAGCACGTGGGTGTCACGGCCTCAGTCTGTGCACCAGATGCAGCCTGATGGATGGGTTTATCTGTCCCAAAAGGCAAATAGAGATCATTCTGCCTTTGGCCCCACACAGAGGTGAGACACAACTACAGCGTTCCCCTTCCCCAAGCTTTCTTCAAATGTATGGCATGTGTCCCACTCAGTATTTCCATTTCTCTGCCTTCCAGTTTTAGCACTGAAAGAGCAACCTTAGATCTTCAGTATGCAAGGAGTGTGTTTACTGTCCTTAGGCAGCAGGATATCCTACTCTAGAGCTAAATTTTAAAATATATAATATCTCCATGAATTCGATTCACTTGAAAGACAGTGGTAGCCTCTTCTTGCTTCTCATAATCAGCATCAATGTAGCACACCTTGGATCTTCATCAGGTGTTCTTTGAAAACATATATAAGACAATATTCACCAGTGCAGAGGCAAGCAGCGTTAGAGCATGACTCAGGCCTGTCTCCTGTTCACTCATCACTGGATATGGCACCCCACTCCAGTACTCTTGCCTGGAAAATCCCATGGATGGAGGAGCCTGGTAGGCTGCAGTCCATGGGGCTGCTAAGAGTTGGACACGACTGAGCGACTTCACTTTCACTTTTCACTTTCTTGCATTGGAGAAGGAAATGGCAACCCACTCCAGTGTTCTTGCCTGGAGAATCCCAGGGACGGGGCAGCCTGGTGGGCTGCCATCTCTAGGGTCGCACAGAGTCAGACACAACTGAAGTGACTTAGCAGTAGCAGCAGGCCTGTCTCCTGTTCACTCATCACTGGATATAAAGCCGGGTTGAATGTTGGCCAAGAGGCCCCAGGAGCAAAGTATTCACCTTTGGAAGGTCAACCCACAGAAAGGTGTCATTTTGAAACAGAGGGAAGACTGAGTTTAGCTCTGCCTCCAAACAGCTGAAAGAGGGTTACAAGTATGACCTGTACAGATAGAATTAGGGTGGAAGATACAGGGATATATGGAAAGAACACACTGCCTTGAGAAGCACCAAGTTCCCAGCCTCGTGTAGTATAAATAGAAGAGTCTAAACTTAAGGTTTTGATTGCCTAGGCATGCATTTCAAAGACAACCACCTCAAATAAGCACATTGCCAGATACAAGACACATGCACACATGCGTGTGTTGCTTCAGTTGTGTCAGATTCTGTGCAACCCTATGGACTGTAGCCTTTCAGTTTCTTCCATCCATGGGATTCTCCAGGCAAAAATATGGGAGTGGATTGCCATGCCCTCCTCCAGGGGATCTTCCTGACCCAGGGATCTCCTGAATTGGCAGGTTCTTTGCCACTAGTGCCACCTGAGGAGCCCACATATGGAAGGTCAACCCACAGAAAGGTGTCATTTTGAAACAGAGGGAAGACTGAGTTTAGCTCTGCCTCCAAACAGCTGAAAGAGGGTTACAAGTATGACCTGTACAGATAGAATTAGGGTGGAAGATACAGGGATATATGGAAAGAACACACTGCCTTGAGAAGCACCAAGTTCCCAGCCTCGTGTAGTATAAATAGAAGAGTCTAAACTTAAGGTTTTGATTGCCTAGGCATGCATTTCAAAGACAACCACCTCAAATAAGCACATTGCCAGATACAAGACACATGCACACATGCGTGTGTTGCTTCAGTTGTGTCAGATTCTGTGCAACCCTATGGACTGTAGCCTTTCAGTTTCTTCCATCCATGGGATTCTCCAGGCAAAAATATGGGAGTGGATTGCCATGCCCTCCTCCAGGGGATCTTCCTGACCCAGGGATCTCCTGAATTGGCAGGTTCTTTGCCACTAGTGCCACCTGAGGAGCCCACATGACACAGCTACCAGAAAACCAATTACTTAAGGAACCAGCTTGCCCCCACCCACGAAGTCCTCCTTCTAGAAAGCTGTGCGTAACCCAGATAACTGATCATTCTATGACCCTGCTTCAGTGATCCCTTCTGACTCCCTGCTCCTGCTCTTAACATTCGAAATTCACCAACAAAGAGCAGCCCTGAGAATTCCTAGACACTCCACCTTTGGACACTCCTGTATTCTTGCCTGGAGAATCCCATGGATGGGAGAAACTGAAAGGCTACAGTCTATAAGGGTGCACAGAATCTGACAGGTTCTACCTGCCTTTCTCTCTACCCCCACCTTACTGTGTGACTTGGACACACAGTGTAGCCTCCAGGACTTGTGAGTAATAACTTGATCTTCAAAGTTCCCCCAGTGGTTGTTGCTGAAATCTGTCCTGCTATCAAGCTAAGAACCACAAGGGCTGGTCTAGCCACAACACTGGTTCCAGCACAGGAAATATGTGTGGGGTTTGCCGCAAGTATACAGGGCCAGGCAAGTGTGTAAGCATTCCTAGCCAATTGCATCATTAATGACAAGCTAGAACCAACACAACACCTGGATAGTTTGTTGCCAGAGATGTCCTGATCTCCTTCATCATTCCATGCTACACAGTCATCTTTTAGAAAGACCAGACACCCTGCTAGCTTTGCCCTTGCTGGCCCTTCCTCTTGGAATGTTCTTCTTTGTTTATATGGTTTTCTCCCTCTC
The DNA here is from genome assembly GCA_006410675.1 of Oreotragus oreotragus. Lineage (NCBI taxonomy): Eukaryota > Metazoa > Chordata > Mammalia > Artiodactyla > Bovidae > Oreotragus > Oreotragus oreotragus. The sequence continues at coordinate 120,166 of SJYX01002098.1, forward strand.
TTCCTCCATAACCATGTCATTCTTATCCCAGAAATGCAAAGATAATGTATATAAAAAATAATCTGTTAGTGAAATATGCTATATAGACAATCTAAAGTGGAAAGAACTAAATGATTAGCTCAGCAGTTACAAAAAAAAATTTATAAAATTCAAGATTCGTTATTTAAGACAGAATTACTAGAAACATATAGTGCTATTCTAGTAACAGAAGGAAAGTTTCCTTAACCTGATCAAAGGCATCATTCCAAAAGCAGCAGTAATCAGCAGTCTGTGACGAAATTAACAGTGAGGTCAGACAAAAGACAAACAGCCGTCTAATCTGGTTTCTATTCAAAACTGAGCTATGTATCCTCGGAGAAGGCTATGGCACCCCACTTCAGTACTCTTGCCTGAAAATCCCATGGATGGTGGACTGCAGTCCATGGGGTCGCTAAGGGTCAGACACGACTGAGTGACTCCACTTTCACTTTTCACTTTCATGCATTGGAGAAGGAAATGGCAACCCATTATAAAATTCAAGATTCGTTATTTAAGACAGAATTACTAGAAACATATAGTGCTATTCTAGTAACAGAAGGAAAGTTTCCTTAACCTGATCAAAGGCATCATTCCAAAAGCAGCAGTAATCAGCAGTCTGTGACGAAATTAACAGTGAGGTCAGACAAAAGACAAACAGCCGTCTAATCTGGTTTCTATTCAAAACTGAGCTATGTATCCTCGGAGAAGGCTATGGCACCCCACTTCAGTACTCTTGCCTGAAAATCCCATGGATGGTGGACTGCAGTCCATGGGGTCGCTAAGGGTCAGACACGACTGAGTGACTCCACTTTCACTTTTCACTTTCATGCATTGGAGAAGGAAATGGCAACCCACTCCAGTGTTCTTGCTTGGATAATCCCAGGGACGGGGAGCCTGGTGGGCTGCCGTCTCTGGGGTCGCACAGAGTCGGACACGACTGAAGCGACTTAGCAGCATGTATCCTAGGTAATGCACTAAGACAGGAAAAGAAATAAGAGTTTAAAGAAAGACCAAAAAATGTAATTATCTACATAGAAAATTCAGGCAGACCTACAAATAAACTATTAAGGCTTTTAAATAGAGCATTCCCATATACCAGTATAAACAACAACAACAACAAATTAAGTGAAAAAAAGCCCTTCCTTAATATAGCAATCAAAACTTTTAGCTACTTCATAATAAATCTAAGAAATGAGATTCAAGAAATCTATGGAAAGAAATTATAAAATGTCAGGAAAATATGAGTGAAGTACACAAAATATGACCTAAATAAGTAGAGCACAGTGACATGGCAATAGATTAGAAGACATCATATTGTAAAGATATCAGTTTTTCACAAATTAATTTATACAATAAAAGTATTCAATTTAATAAGCCTATGGAGATTTTCATGGAATTTGATACACAAAAGTACAAAATTTTAAGAATAGCTAAAATCATTTTTTATAGGAACAAGTGGGAAAACTATTTCTAACAGATAGATATCAAGATGTATTTTGAAGATATTGTGCAATATTGTATTGGTGCAAAAATATAAACATTGATGAATAAAACAGAAAGAAACCTTGCATATTTGGCTATTTTAATATGACAGAATTGGCATTACAAATCTATGAAAAAGTAAAATGTTATATTTTACAAAAATAAAATATTGCTCAAAAAATTTTGCTAAGACAATTGATTTTCTATATGGAAAAAAATAGAAAAACACTTTATACAATAAACAATAATAAACTCTCACAGAATTAAAGATCCATATATAAAAATCAACATTTTGACAATTTTTATTTTTATTTATTTTTATTTTTTTTTCATTTTGACAATTTTTAAAAGAAAATGTAGACATATGACATACCAACATGGTTCAGGTAATTTTAGGGCAGAATTTCCTAGACAAGATGCCAAGAAGCCTACGCCATGAAAGAAACAACTGCTACATTGAAGTAATTTTAAATGTAAAACTTGTTCAACAAAAACAGTATAATCAAAACTAAAGATAAGTCATGAGCTTGGAACAGATTTTTGCAACCCGTATAATCGACAGATAACTATTATCCAAAAATATAGATAAAGAAATCAATAAGGGGGAAAAAAAAGAACTTCAGTAGAAAACTGAGCAAAGGACAGGAACAGAAAAGGAATCAAAATGGGCAAAAAACACATGAAAAAGGCTCTCAGCCCAATTGGTACTAAAATGTAAACAATGAGATGCCATTCACTCCCATTCCACACCCACCAGATTGGTAAAGATGTTCAAGTTGGCAAGGATGTGGAGCAGTGGAAATGCTCAGACACTGACATTAGGAGCACGAACTGGTCCAACTGTTTGGAGAGCATTTTGGCAATATTGAGTAAATCTGCTGGCATTCATACCTTATAAACCAGAAATTCTTAATCTTGAGATATTTTTGCACATTGTACTCAAAGCAATGAGTGCAAAAGTGATCATTTTCTTATTGTTTGTGTTTCTCATTGGAAGAAGTAATTATCAGAGAACAGGAGAATGGATAAATATATGATAGCATATGTAGGCAATGGTGTATGATATAGCAATTAAAATGAGCAATGATATGGCATCTCTAATAACGTATGAAAATATATCAACTCCAAAAGCATGCTAACAATAATAAGAGCAAATACAGTGTTTACAATGTGCCTGGTGTTGGTCTCAGTGCCTTACATACATTATTTAATTTTCTTCACATTTATATTTAATACCTACCACAGCAGCATATATTGACACTATTACAACCCCATTTAATAGATTAGGAAACTGAGGCATAGAAGGAGGGAAGTGACTCACTTTAGGTCATACAGCTTGTTAGTGTCAAAGGAGTTTTAGACCAGTCTAGATCTTAATTTCTTAATTTCATTACTATAACTCCTTCTGAACTTTTTTCAAAATTGTATAGTATAATACCACTTCTATTTATTTTAAAATGGTAAAACCGTATCATGTAATGTCCAAAAATATTCAGGTATATTATAGAATTATAAGAAAACATAAATCATAAATATTTGTAATTTACCATAATCCTTTATAAATATTGAGTATATTTATTCTATATTTATTTAAAATTGAGTATATCTATCTGCTTAGTATATATACACAAATCCTATATTCCAAGTGTTTTACTCTGTCCTTTACCCCCGATTCAAACCCCTCCCAGGTAAAGAAACACGAGGTCATTGGCTGTGACTGAAGACCTCACAACGCACTTCCCGCTTCAGTTCGCTCGGCTCCGGCAGTGAACAGCTGTGGTCGGTCCGGCAGTCACTTTCAGCCTCAGTGTCACCGCAGCCATAGGCGAGCGGCCTTTGATATGTCTGCGACTATAGCAGGAGTGTTTGAAGAGACTGAGAGTGGAGAGAGGTGGGGGTCAAGAAAGGGAAGCCAACACCACCCCTTCTCATATATGAATATGAAAATGGCTAACCTAATAAGCCAAAATACCGTAATTACTCCTAGTTTAAAATACTCATTTTAAAATTTACATACAAGCTAAAAATGCTTTTTGGATCTCCTGAAAAACTCACTGGGGGGTGGACATTGTTTGATTTTGGTTTCCTGCGATATGCTTAGTGGTTTCATAAGGTCTTAACTAGTGCCCATCAATAGTAATGGTGTGTATTGCAATGGGGGCCTGGGGGCCTCTGAGTCCGTTCTCTGAAGGTTTTCTGACTTCTAGTGTTTGGGTTCTAAACAATTAGGAAAACTAGACATAGTTACAGTAAGAGCCTTTCTAATTGAAAAATATGGGGTTTTTTAAACCAATTTCTCTACGAACTGCCTTGGCAACATGAACATTGTTTAATTTTCATTCTGAATTAAAGACTCAGAAACCTGAGTAATACAGAGACTAATGATAAACTGAGCTGAGCAGAGGTTCCTCTGAGAGCCATAGTGATGTATTAAAACAAGAATTATTTTGTACACTGCGCTGTACTTCAACATTGGACCCTCAGCAGACTACAAAATCACTTTCTAGATAATGAAATTATAAAAGAATTTTAATTTCATGTTAGAACTTGTATTACAAATTATTAGGAAAAGAAACAGGGGACATTTTCAAGCAAATTCCTCCCATGGATTGCCAAGCCGGTTGGACTTTCTACTGAGAAGACTTGTGAAAAGCAGTATCAGAGGCAGCAGAAATACTTTAATCTTCAAAACATAAACTCTGTTTAAGGGCAATGAATATCTTTAAATGTCAAGGACATTTCAGGCCTATGATTCAACAGCACTGAGAAGAATCGCTTCCAAAACTGTGCTAGATGAACATCATACACTTTTGGATACCATGGATGCCATGCTGAAAGGGCCCACTGGGCCAAGGACAGGCATTCTTGCCTGGAAGGAGCACACAGACCTAAGTAACACGAGGATCACACTCATGCATCTGTGAAGACTGATACTGACAGGCACATTTCCATGGAGATAAGAAATTATCCTAGTCCCCAAAGAGCTGCATAGCCCATAGGGTTACAAATTAGCTGTGTTAGATCATCCCTATAGATGTGGGACTTAGTCTATATGGAATAACATATATCAAAGTATCCCCAGTTTGATGAAGCAAAAGGAATGTCCTCAAAAGCCTAAGGCAGTAGAAGTCATCGCTACAGTAGAAGAATGTTTAGGAGTTGCTTTTTAATGATTGGAATCTTCTCCATCCTTAGGGCTTGGAACTCTTTTTATCGTCGCATCTCAACACCACTGAGGAAACTAGGTGTTCTTCTAATGAGTCATACCAAAATTAGGCATGAAAGCCCTTTCAAATAGGTAGAAGGATTTTCATTGGCCCACAGGAAGAAGTTCCTGCCAAAATCCCAAACTGATTCAAGCCTATCATAGATGTCCTTTCCTGTACTAAAATACAAGACTGCATTCAGGTGTCAAGTATATTTCATCAAAATATTCTTCAGTTCAGTTCAGTCACTCAGTTGTGTCCAACTCTTTGCCACCCCACGAATCCCAGCATGCCAGGCCTCCCTGTCCATCACCATCTCCCGGAGTTCACTCAGACTGACATCCATCAAGTTGGTGATGCCATCCAGCCATCTCATCCTCGGTCACCCCCTTCTCTTCCTGCCCCCAATCCCTCCCAGCATCAGAGTCTTTTCCAATGAGTCAACTCTTCACATGAGGTGGCCAAAGTATTGGAATTTCAGCTTCAGCATCATTTCTTCCAAAGAACACCCAGGGCTGATCTCCTTTAGAATGGACTGGTTGGATCTCCTTGCAGTCCAAGGGACTCTCAAGAGTCTTCTCCAACACCACAGTTCAAAAGCATCAATTCTTCGGCACTCAGCTTTCTTCACAGTCCAACTCTCACATCCATACATGACCACAGGAAAAACCGTAGCCGTGACTAGACAGTCCCTGTCTCTTATACACATCTAGATGTGTATAAGAGACAGTTGCAGAGGAGCACACATACACTCACAAGCAATTTGCCTCAAGTCACACACCCAATAAGTGAAGGAACTGCTACTTAGACACAGACGAGTTGGCTGCAGAACCTACCTGTTAATCACTAGGCCATATTTACTATTCTGTGTGACTGAGCTTGTTCCTTACTTTCACTGTTATAAAAAAAAANCCACTGGAAAAACCATAGCCTTGGCTAGACTGACCTTAGTCGGGAAAGTAATGTCTCTGCCTTTGAATATGCTATCTAGGTTGGTCATAACTTTTCTTCCAAGGAGTAAGCGTCTTCTAATTTCATGGCTGCAGTCACCATCTGCAGTGATTTTGGAGCCCCAAAAAATAAAGTCTGACACTGTTTCCCCATCTATTTCCCATGAAGCGATGGGACCGTATGCCATGATCTTCGTTTTCTGAATGTTGAGCTTTAAGACAACTTTTTCACTCTTCTCTTTCACTCTCATCAAGAGGATTTTTAGTTCCTCTTCACTTTCTGCCATAAGGGTGGTGTCATCTGCATATCTGAGGTTATTGATATTTCTCCAGGCAGTCTTGATTCCAGCTTGTGCTTCTTCCAGCCCAGCGTTTCTCATGATGTACTCTGCATATACATTAAATAAGCATGGTGACAATATACAGCCTTGATGTACTCCCTATTTGGAACCATATTCTTGGCACTCATTAAATTAAAACAATGTGGGTCACAAATAAGCTTACCTACTAAATAAAATATTATTGAAACATTATAATCATCATGAATATATTGAAACACATCAGATGTTTCAACAGAGGAGAACATATATATATATATACACACACACACACACACACACACATACATACTGGTATATATGTATGTATATACACACATATATTCATGTCTACATATATTAAATTTGGCATAATTTGAAAGCTTTGGAAATTATTTGAAGCAACAAAGCAGCAAGTTAATAAATGAGCTTTCATTGACATAGGTGTTTTTTCATTCATTAGCCTAAAGAGAAACATTCTACAAAATGATACCTAGCTTATTTGTCAAGGAAACAAATTTACAGCTGGATCATCTCATTTTAAACCTGACTTCTGAGCTAGTGGCTCAGACGGTTAAGCATCTGTCTACAATGCGGGAGACCCAGGTTCGATCCCTGAATCAGGAAGATCCCCTGGAGAAGGAAATGGCAACCCACTCCAGTACTCTTGTCTTGAAAATCCCACGGAAGGAGGAGCTTGGTGCAGGCTACTATCCATGGGGTCGCAAAGAATCGGGCACGACTGAGCAACTTCATTTTCTTTCTTAAATGCCTTACATAAATATCCTCAAAGTGCAAACTTGCTATAGACTGGGAAAACTAGAAACATGAAGACAAAAAAATCTAAGGCAAAACTAGATGCATGTAGTTTAATGTTTGCAAATTCACCTACCTTGGAGCTCATGTTTAAATGCCAGCAATAAAATCATGCATCTAAAATCCATTATTTTATTCTAAATTCAATTTCAGGTCCCAAGCACCTCTAACATACTGTTAATGTGATGTGAAATCCACTGGAAATTCACACCAAAAGAACTCTGGTGGTAAGGAAAAGAACCACCATGCTCTGCAAATTTCCTTCCTGTTGCTTTGTTGCTGACAAAGGGCCGTGTATCATAGTGAAAAACCTCATAACTCCCAAGTGTGAATATTTCTATGAAAGAGGCAGAAGTTAAGCAGAGGGCTAATAGCTAGGGTCTATATCCAGAGCCATTTCAGCCCCATTACCTAGGACCTACTCAACCTTTCTAGCTACAACTTTCTTACCTCTAAAATAAGGACAACACGGTGCCCATCTCATGGCGCTGTGAAGGAAAAAGACAATAGTACCTGTAAAGCTCCTATACTTTGGCCACCTGATATAAAGAAGCAACTCATTGGGAAAAACACTGATTTGGGGAAAGATCAAAGGCAAAAGAAGATGGGGGCAGCAGAGGATGATGTTTAGAAAACATCACTGAGTCAATCGACACGAATTTGAGCAAACTCTGGGAGATAGTGGAGGATAAAGGAGCCTGGCAAGCTGCAGTCCATGGAGTCACAAGGAGTTGGACATGACTTAGTGACTAAACAACCACAACTTGTAAATCTCTCAGCCTCACAGTGGCCTGGCACATAGTAACCATGCAAATGCTGACTTCGTCTTGCTTTGTCTTCATTATTATTTTAATATTATTAATTAATATATTATTAATTATAAATGTTATTATTGTAATTATCTATATTATTATAAATAATAATTATTATTATTATAAATGTCTCTTGCAACATGCGTGAACTCATACCACTCAATTGGTTGACTAGATTAAAAAAAAGACAGGCACACATATGGAAGGGTAATCTTTGAGATCTTTTCTTTTATTTTCACTCTATTCTTTGTTTTCTTGGTCAGAGCTAACACCTTAGGGTGTTAGCAAAAAAAAAAACCCTTAATCACTCTCTGGCATTTGGTTTCAAAAGCTTAAACTCATAAAGGGCCTTCTCAAAGATTTTCCAAGATCATGCAGAAAACTGAAAATAGTAGAATCTATATCCTCCTTCTCCCAGGGCCCCAGGAAGGTCTCAAGACCTCAAAGAGGTCACAGCACCTGATGGAAGCTGGGTTGGGATTTCTGGGCTCAGCAAAGCTTCCCAGAACCAAGAGTGGCCTAGAACCAAGAGAACCATTGAGAACCATGAGGATACCAGGTTGACCAAGGAGGGCTGAAAGCTAAAGGACTCTCCTTGAATATGTGCTGTATATAAAATTCTGAGCTTTCCTAACCTACTCAGAAGAAGGGACCCAGTGATGAATGGGACTGATTTCCCCACCACCTTGGTGTGGTGGACATTCAAGATAAGACTCTCAATTGTTAAGAAAATAATGTGACATTTCTCCACAACTGTGTGAATACATCCACATATATGCGTACATATGTGTAGTGTGCTCTTGCTCACTCGCTCAGTCATATCTGACGCCTTGCAACCCCAGGGACTGTAGCCCACCAGGCTCCTCCATCCATGGCATTTCCCAGACAAGAATACTGGAGTTTCCTGCCATTTCCTCCTCTGGGGGATCTTTCCGACCCAGAGATAGAACCTGCATCTCCTGCACTGGCAGGCAGATTCTGCACTGCTGAGCCATCAGGGAAACCTTATATATGTGTATAGTAAGCGAGTGTTAGTTCCTCGGTCGTGTCTTATTCTTTGCGGATCGATCCCAAGGAATATAACCTGCCAGGCTCCTCTGTCCATGGAATTCTCCAGACAAGAATACTGGAGTGGGTAGCCATTCCTTTCTCAAGGTGATCTTCCTGATCTAGGGATCAAATCCAGCTCTCCTGCATGCCAGGTAGATTCTTTACTGTCTGAGTCATGAGGGAAGCTCTATATATGTGCATATACATACACAAATACACATGTATATTTACATGCACATATATTAATTAATAAAAATTAATAAATTTATTCTCATTTTGATAATTCTAGAAAATGGAATTCTTAGAGACTAAAGTGGAGAGATGACAGTGACAATGGCAAATCTATTCTTCACAATATTCATACAAAACAGAATTAAACTGATCTAGCTTCCAATAAAATTTTTCCCTTCACATTACTGCCTTTAAAAATATTATATCTCAGAGGGCTCAGCAAGTCGATTGCTTATTGACTTTCTAGTGGGTCCATATAGTGTAATGAGTGTTTATATTTCTATTTTTAAATTACTTATTGGATTTTTAAAATTAAACAAAGCATATGAGAAAAATTACAGTGTTGGAAATTGAGAGAGTTGGTCAAATAAGTACATTATTATCCTACCAAAACTATATTTAAGCCTTTTAGAATGAATATTAAAACACTACAAAGGATGCTTTTAAAAAGATTTTTACAACAAGCAGTTCTTAATAAATTGACTATCTTTTTGCAATTTTAGTTACTATAATATGAGCTCCTATCCCCATATAAAAGTCTAATGGCCTTCTCTAGATTAGGTAATAAAGTCAGTTCCCAGTTTGAATGAATTTGTGCTATTCTACAAGAGCTATAATGAGACTTTCCCAAAAAACTTAAAAATAGCAGGAAAAAAATCAGAACTTTTGACTATGATATAGTGTAATCAGAATATTATTAGAGAGGCAAAACTGCGAATGGCACTCCTCTGTTTAAAGTTCTTCTATAGTGTCTTGTTACTCTTAGGTTAGAGCAGAATATTTTGAATAGAACCTGTAAGTTCCAGCTTTGCCTAGTCCCTGCTTGCCACACCAGCTTGAGCACGGGCCAATCTCCTATTCACTTTGTATTCACACACTTTGTTTCCTGAGCTGGAGCAATCATCTCTTGCCACCTGCCCCACTCACCCAGCCAACAATCTCCCATCTCTTCTTCTACCCTCTATATTCTTCTATAGGGCCCTGCAGCCCTCTACAACACTTCGTTCTTCATGTAATCCACTGTTGTATGTTTGACCCCCCTAAGTGTTGTATTTATTCACCATTGCTTTGAGCCTTATCATTTAGCACCAGTAACTCAGAATCATATCTGCTGAAAGAGTGACTTTATTGTGAAACCTGAGCCCAGCTTCCCTGCCCCAACAGCAATAAAGTCCTCTCTTCCACCACCACATAGACATTGTAAAGAAAGTTCCCTTCTCACAGTGAGACAAAGGGAATCTCACTTCTCACCATGATGACAGTCTGTGAGTTCAAAAGGGATGTATTACTATTTTACCCATCAATATCAAATATTACATTTGTTGGGGGAATATTTTTCCCCCACCCAACCAGCATAGATAAACAACAATTAGCAAATCTTATGTCTTGTAATGGCACTCTAATGTCAGAAAGCAAAGAGGAACTAGAGCCTCTGGATGAGGGTAAAGGAGGAAAATGAAAGAGCTGACTTAAAACTAAATATTAAAAACCTAAGATCATGGCATCCAGCCCCATTCAGTTCAATTCAGTTCAGCCACTCAGTCATTTCCAACTCTTTGAGACCCCATGAACTACAGCACACCAGGCTTCCCTGTCCACCACCAACTCCCAGAGCTTCCTCAAACTCATGTCCATCAAGTCTGTGATGCCATCCATCTGGCCTCATTACTTCATGACAAATAGAGGGGCAAAGAAGATTTCCTCTTCTTGGGTTCTAAAATCACTGGAGATGGTGACTGTAGCCATGAAATCAGAAGACAACTGCTTCTTGGCAGGAAAGCTATGACCAACCTAGACAGTGTGTTGAAAAGCAGAGACATGACTCTGTCCGTATAGTCAATCTATGGTCTTCCCAGTGGTCACATACAGTTGTGAGAGCTGGACAAAGAAGGTGGAGCACCGAAGAATTGACGCCTTCAAACTGTGGTGCTGGAGAAGACTCCTGAGAGTTGCTTGGACAGCAAGGAGATTAAGCCAGTCATTCTTAAGGGAGATTGGCTCTGAATACTCATTGGAAGGATTTGATGTTGAAGCTAAAATTCCAGTATTTTGGTCATCTGATGCAAACAGCTGACTCATTAGAAAAGTCCCTGATGCTGGGAACGATTGAGGGCAGATGGAGAAGAGGGTGTCAAAGGATGAGATGGCTAGATGGCATCAATGATGCAATGCACATGAACTTAGGCAAACTTCGGGAGATGGTGAGGGACAAGGTCCTGGAGTGCTGCAGTCCATGGTGTCGCAAAGAGTTGGACATGACTGGGCAACTGAACAACAACAATGACTTATAAAGGTCTAATAAGCAGACTGTATCTAGAACACTTATCACACAACAATAAGACAAACAACCCAATTTAAAAATAGGCAAAGGATTTGAATAGATATTTCCCCAAAGCAGATATGCAAATAATCAACAACCACGTACATGAAAAGATGCTCAGCATCATTCATTAGAAAAATGCAATTCAAAACCACAATGAGATCCCACTTCTCACACCACTAGGATGGTTACAATCAAAAGACAATCCCAAGTGCTGCTGAGAATATGGAGAAATTGGAACCCTCATATATCAAAAGTGGGAATATGAAGTGGCACAGCCATTTCAGAAAACAGGTTCACAGTTTCTCAAAAAGTTAAGCATGGAATAGTGTTTGGGTCAGAATTGTGTCACCTCACCTCCAAATTCCTATGCTAATGTCCTAACCCTCAGTACCTCTGAATGTGATGGTACTGGAGATGGGACTTCAAAGAGGTAATTAAGGTAAGATGAGGGCCTGTGTCTGGGTCCTAAACCAACATAGCTGGCGTCCTTAGAAGAAGAAGAGGTGATTAGGACACAGACACATGCAGCCGTAGAGAGACAACCAAGTGAAGACACAGCAAGTCGGTTGTCATCTGAAGCCAAGGAAAGAGGCCTCAGGAGAAACCAAACCTGCCAATACGGTGAGTCCCCCACATTCGGATGAGTTCCGTTCTGGGAGCATGTTCATAAGTCCAATCTGCTTATGAGTTCAACAAAGTCAGCCTAGGAACCCAACTAACACAGTCAGCTATGTAGTACTACACTGTAATAGGTTAATAATACTTTTCACACAAATAATACATAAAAAACAGAAAAAAATAGAAAACATTTTTAATCTTATAGTAATATACCTTGAAAGGTACAGTACCACCAGCTACATCACTGCTGCTTTTATGCTTGTTCCTGGAATCCCTGGACTTGAAATAAAGACACTGTACCACTGTGCTCTATACAGTAAAGTACACAAAAGCACAACCACTTCTAGAGGATGCACCCATGACAGTGTACACCAGACACGTGGACTAACTTACATAATTGGACACACAAATGTACCTTCGCATCTTTGAAACTTTGCAACCTGAAGGTTTGTGTGGAAGATGCCTACTGTACCTCAACTTTGGACTTGGGGCCTCGACAATTGTGAAAAGTTAATTTCTACTATTTACAAAAACGATGCTAAGAAAAATCTCTATTGAGATTTAAGAATGTTCTGGGCTTCCCTGGTGGCTCAGTGGTAAAGAATCTGCCTCCCAGGTCAGGAAACACGGGTTCAATCCCCAACCTGGGAAGATCCCACAGGTTGAGGGATAACTAAGCCTGTGCAGCACAGCTACTGAGCCTTTGCTCTAGAGCCACAAGTACTGGGCCCACGGGCTGTCGCTACTGAAGCCCACGAGCCCTCGAGTCTGCACTCGGCAACAAGAGAAGGCACCGCCCTGAGAATCCTGTGCGTCGCACCTAGAGAGTAGCCCCCACTCACTCCAACTAGAGAAAGCTGGCGCACAGCAACAAAGACCCAGCACAGCCAAATAAATCAGTAAAAATATTTTAAAAAGATTAAAGAATGTTCTTCCATCCCCTACATAATTTTGATTAAAATTTCCCTTGGAAAACAATAGTACTAAAGTACGTAAAAGCCTCACATAGAAGACATAAAGCAGAACATAAAGAATACAACTAAAAGTATAAAGCTTTTTGGGGTAAACAAATCACCTCTATAGACATTTTGGAAACAAGGGATCCATATTCACCAGAACAAATGGCCCAGAACTTAAATGAACTATATAAATCAGAATATAACATAATCAGTTTTCACTCTACCTATTTATTGCTTTTGATGAAATTCTCTTACCAGGTCCTACTGAATTTGCCATTATCTGCCAAACCTGAAATAAAATGATTTTTTTTTAATTCCCTAAATAACATTTGAAATGCATTTTAAATTTAGGGTCTATTTGGTTAGTGTTCTATATTCCATTTTAGGCACAATGGTAGACTATCACGTATTTATTTTCATGGCTGGCTTTCTTTACTTATTTGGCACTGTTTAGTTCAAATTGTACTTGTAAAACCTAAGATAGACAAATGTTTAGGTCACATTTATTCTGGTCTTTTAAACTGCTCTGTTGCATCTATACAATAAAACTCAAAAAGACGTGGTTTGAGTAGTTGTGAGGATTTCTATTCATTTGTGCCAAGTTCCACATTATATTTATCTCCTTGCTATCACTCAAACACAGGCTTGACTCATTTAAAAACAAAGTGGTCTTATGTTACCCTCTGAGTCCATTCTTCCGGCTATTCTCTTTGCCTTTGTCTCAAAGTTTTTTTGTTTCTTTATATTCTCTAGTTGTATTTCTTCTATTGCTCAGTGAATGAGGGAAAAAAGCATGTAAGAATTCAATGTGTAAGTTCTGAGTCTCAGGTCCTCAGAGAGCCTGTCTCTGCCTCAGGTTCCTTGGACCAAGCAATACAAATGCTCCATGAGGTGGATGTTTCTAGACTGTGTGAAAAGGCCTCTTTTCTCTTAGTCTTAAATTACAGGATTATGAGTGAAGGTAATTTTCATTCAGCCTTATCTATTTGGAATGGAACATTTCAAATTTAAAACTATTTTTTCTTTTCATAAGCCTCAAATGAATTATATTTCCATGTGTTCAAGTAAGTGGAAAAAAGTAAAGTGACAGTTGATTGTGTCACCTTAGCCAAGAAACAGCAGAGGTTGATGGGCTCTGGTGGAGATCCATGATTGGGTCCTGTAATAGGATGACCCAACCTGTCATGAGAACCACAAAAACTGCCAGTTTGGCAAATCAGAATGATCATGGGAACTAAGTCAGATGGAAGGGCAACTATAATGCCATTTTTATGTGGAAGCTTTAAAAAAACGATAGAAGCAAACTTAGTCACAAAACAGAGACAGGCTCACAGACTTAGACAACAAACCTATGATGACAGGCTGGAGGCGAAGGACTGAGGAGAGGGGCAGACCGGGGCTTGAGAACCGATGTCTACACACTGGTGTATCTAAATAGACAACCAGTAAGGGAACAGGGAGCTCTGCTCAGCATTCTGTCATGATGTAACGGGGGAAATCGTTTGAGAAAGAATAGATACAGGTAGATGTATAACTGAATCACTTTGCGGTACATCTGAAACTAACACGACATTGTTAAAATCATCTCTACTCCAATATAAAATAAATTAAAAAAAAAAAAGAAGCTGATCACCCCTGAGGATAGCAGTGACCCGTTCACATGGTATTCCTGAGACAGCACACAGGATCTTGAGTGAGGGGACCCCTCACTTCCAATCACTCTTGTAACCATGAGGAAGATGTATAGATGCATTTCTTAAGTAGAATGTAATTATGTTAAAAAAATATTTTAAATCATTCAAAATGAACATATTCTTTTCAAAATTGCCTACTCAGTGTTGGGAGGACCCAGAGCCAGGGGTGGCAGGGGTTTAACCCAACATCTCATTTCTTGAAGAAGCTGGCCTTCTGCAAGAGAGGAGGTTGGGCTGGGTGATCACCACCCTACCACTCAACATGAAGACACAGAGAAAGTCTGCAGACTTGAGACCTGGGAAGACCCCACAAAAAAAAAGGAGCTCAAGGAGCAGTTATTTCTTTCTCTGCTTTGAGCTCAAAAAAGTTCACTCAAGAAGACTGAAAGAGGCCTCACCATTTTAGTAAATGCTTTCTCCTCCTCCTGTAGCTGCTTTTGTGAAAAAGCAGAAAGGGTCCTCAAAGAAACGTCTGAGAGAGTTGTTCTCCGTCTTGTGACCTATATTACTGTTGCTGTTGCTGTTTAGTAACTCAGCAATGTCCAAGACTTTGTGACAGGCTATGGACTCTAACCCGACAGGCTCCTCTGCCCATGGGATTTCCCAGGCAAGAATACCAGGTTGCCATTTCCTTCTCCAGGGGAACCTTCCCAACCCAGGGATCAAATCTACAGCTCCTGCATTGCAGGCAGATTCTTTACAGCTGAGCCACCAGGGAAGTATCTCTATAAGGAAATGTATCCTTAAGGAGTTTGCTTTTGAACCAAATCTGTGTTAATTTGTATACATCTGGCATTTCAACCGACAGCCTACAGTCCCACAAGTACTTCTGAGGAGAGTAGTTCCAGGAATCTGAGGGGCTGAACAGAAGAGATGAGTGAGAAATGGAAGTGGGCATCAAGAGGCAGACCTGCCCATGAAGCTTCAGTAGATCAAAAAGTTGCCCGATATAAAAAAGAAGATGAGAAGAAACTCAGGACTTTAGAGGCAGAGAATGATCAAATTAATAAAGAGTTAGTATATTTGGAGGCTAGGATGTCACAAACCGTGCGTAGGTTATTTTGAGTTTCTTCTTGATGTCTGCATTATTTCCATGCTCAATGACATTTGTTTTATGGGTAGAGTCTCGGTAGTCATATGCCATATTTATTAAAACTTTAAAAATGAGAAACCTAATATAGACCTTGTCTACACAGGGGCCAGACCTCTTAAAAAGCAGCACAACATCACCATCTAGTGTCTAAAACCTAAAAGTTAAATCAGATGTCTTGTTTTCTCGCTAAGCTGTATCCACCTCTTTTGAGATCCCATGGATTTTAGCCCATATCCCTGGGATTTCCCAGACAAGAATACTGGAGTGGATAGCCATTTCCTTCTCCAGGGGATCTTCTCAACCCAGAGGTCAAACCCTCGTCTCCTGCATTGGCAGGCGGATCCTTTACCACTGAGCCAGTAGGAAAAACCCTATAATATCACAAAGTCACTGACCTATAAAATCATATAGGATTCTCTAGAAGGAACCATTATTCAACAGGTAAGAAAACAAATACTGAAAGCTTAAGTGATTGTTTTTTCTTATGTTTATAGAGCTGTGACAAAAGAGACTTCTTATCAACCAGCTCAATCCTGGTGATCCAAACTCAATTCAATGATAAATGAACGAGCAGTCACTTAGTATTCATATGTTCTCAATAATCCTGGAATGTGGAATGTGTTGGAAGAAAAAGCAACAAGAGGGGGAGATCCTCCTGTGTACCAGTCTTCACTAACCATCAGGATCTGTCCTCAAGTTAGACTATTTTGATGACAGCTGGAATGTTACCAAATGTAGACAACCTGTTAAGAGAAACTTAAATAAATATAAATGTGATTAAGTAAGCATCCAGTCTCATCCTGGCACATAGTAAAACGAAGAAGCATTAGGTAAGGGCAAAGTTATTTCCCTAAGGGTTTTTTAATAGTCTACAAGATTCAGTACATCAATATCAAAGGAAATGGATACCTTAACCATATTTAATATTTAGCTTACAAGTAAAAATTTTTACTGTTTTTTATTGGGATATAGTTGCTTTACAATGTTGTGTTGGTTTCTATTGTACAAGGAAATGAATCAGCTATATGTATACATACATCCCTTCTCTTTTAAGCCCCCCTCCCACCCCCACATCCCACCCTCTAGATCACCAACAGAGCATTGAGCTGAGCTCCCTACACTACACAGCAGGCTCTCACTAGCTAGCTATTTAACACATGGCAGTGCACATGCATCAGCCCCAATCTCCCAATTCATCCCACCCCAGCTCCTTCCATTATTAAAACATTCTTTTTTCTCTTCACCAGCTGTTCTATTTCATCTAAACCTTCAAAATATAGATCAGAACAGGAATTCAAGACAATGACTACTGTGGTTTCATCTGTGAACTCACATTTAGCAGTGGATTTCTTCATGAGCCACTTCAGGAGACTATGGCTGAGGTTGGAGAAAAGGTGGGGAAGCATTTGGATGGGATTCTCTTTTCCTTCTCATCATAGATCCAGCATCAAACAGCTTGACTGTAAGTCTCTGATTCTGTTGCTCCAAAGGTCTTCCTTCTTTTCCTTTTGGCTGCTCCTGGATTATCAACACCCTGTATTCAGTATAAATGGTGGTGATAGCTCATAGTGCTGGCAGTGCTTTTGGTGCCTACTATGGTTTTGATTCTCTGCACCTTGGCTGACCACTTATGACAAAATCCCCTGCCAGGAGAGCCCCAGCTTAGCCGGAGTCCTGGCAGGGCCTCCACTGCCCTTCCTGCCCCATTTCCACACTTGCCTCAGGGTTACAAGGTTTTAATCAAAGGCATAAAGCCAGAAATTCTTAAGAAGGGGCAGGGAGCTTATCAGAATCACCTAGGGAGATTATCCTAATTATAGCCCCCCACACACCTCATCTTTTCCTTACAGAGGGAGAGTTTCATAGCCCTCAGGTATGTTAGGGAGGGAAAAAAGAAGCTGAAACCCATTGGCTTCAAGCAAGGAGAGAGGTGAGGTTAATCTTCTTTCGATTTAGATTGAAAATACTTCAAAAGAGGGAAATGAAAACTTGTCTCCTAAGGATGAAACTATAATAAAACCTTAATTAATTTGGACCCCATTAATTCAAAACGTGTGATAATTAGAAAAATGGTTAGGTTAAAGTTTACCTTTCCTCTAGCTGGGGAAAAAGGTGGCTGAAGATTACTTTCCCACACCTAGGAAAAATGAATTTGCTAAGCAGATTAATACTTACAAAGAGAAAACATTTAACTCCTTGAGCAAGCAGTTTTCAGAGAATTTAGTTATTTCTAATACATCAACAAGTGCTATTGTAATTATATGTAATCTCTGGTCATTAGAGTAGATTCCCCCAGGGACCTTTCGTGGGCATCACTTGAGTCACCAAAGTTATCTTTTGGAGTTAATGAAATTAAATTTCTTTTCAGAATTCCATAAGTCTGACAGAGCTTTCCTCCAGTTCGGCTGGATTTTCTATGGTCTTACTGAATCCCACCCACAGGTAAACTCAGAAGGCAACCGTAGCACCTCTTACCATTTGTGTCATCAAATGTATCTTTGTTCAGGTCTTTATTTCAGCAAAACACAAATAGACTACACATTTAAAAAACAAGAATTAAGGATGGGAGGAGCCCAGCTTGGCGATATATACCTACAACTGGTTCAGCAACAATATTGTCTTAAAAATATAGACATGTTTCCTCGAACATGTTTGTAGTACCATAGTTTGTGAAAAGGTGTTATTTGGGACGGGGGCTAAAAGAAAGGAAGAGGGTGAAGAGCTCTATGGACAAAATATTTGGGGAAATGATAGTTTAAGCAAGTTAAGCAGGTTGCTCTAAGGCAGGTCTTCAAGAGCCTTCCTGGAGAAGGAAATGGCAACACACTCTAGCATTTTTGCCTAGAAAGTCCATGGACAGGGGAGGCTGGAAGGCTACAGTCCCTGGCGTCGCAAAGAGTAAGACATGACTTAGCAACTACATAAGAGCCTTTTCTATACAAATGGACAATGTCTACTTTCAAGCGAGTGGTGCAATACTTTCTAAAGTTACCCTAAAGTCCTTTCTTCAGAAAGCAACCTGGGAACATTATCCCAATGCTCCACGAATACTCTTTGTGTGATGGTGTGAAGTCGCTCAGTCGTGTCCGACTCTTTGTGACCCCATGGACTGTAGCCTACCAGGCTCCTCCCTCCATGGGATTCTCCAGGCAAGAGTACTGGAGTGGGTTGCCATTTTCTTCTCCAGGGGATCTTTTCCCGACCCAGCGATCAAACCCTGGTCTCCTGCATTCCAGGCAGATGCTTTAAACTCTAAGCCACCAGGGAAGCCCTGAATACTCTTTAGAAAACACTAAACCAGTTATGTGGCAATTAATGAATATCCTCAGAATACCAATAGTTAACCAAGATTTTCTGTTGCCTAATTATTTCAACATAGCAAATAGAAATAATAAAACATTATATCCTATATTATTATATTCATCTACCCTATTCCATTTGAGTTTCTTACAATTGCTGGCTGTACCCTGAGGCTTTATGAACTGAAGTTCCTGTGGTTTGATTTAAAATATTTTAATTAAGTGAAGTTTTCTGCCCCAAGGCTTTCTAAAGCAATTTTCAAAACCTCAGAAACAAACAAATGTTAGACCAATGGCATTACCATTGATAAACCACGGCCATTTTCAAGCCTTCATTTCTTGCTTTGTTTTACTATGCATAGAAATATTTTACTTGAAATGACAACAATAAATCACAGAGTTAGACAATGTAGGACCAAAGTTATGTGACATGGGAACAACAAGAAGTACAAAGTTCACCACAAAATACCTTCAGCCACTGGCGAACTCATCTAACACAGGAGTGGTTTTACCTGTGTAACAGGGAAGAACAGGATCTGACTCCATGTTGGATCTGTTTCTTTTACTTTAACCTTTGTTTTCCATTGCTTCAGTTACTATAATCACTAAAAAGACACTATATATAAACATACAAAATGGCCCATCTCAGGGAACCCTGACCATCTGCCTGAATGTTAAACTAAAGCGCCTTTGTTCAGCTCACAGGGAAACACCCTGTCCCTCTCCACCTGTGAATGGCTGCAGGAAAGAAGAAATTAACAGATCCACTCCCCAAGGCTGGCCAAACCAGGAGATATTTTGCAAGACTTAGGACCTTTTACTTCCTCACCTTCTCCCCATCTCTGTTCTATAAAACAAACCAGCATCCAGACCCTGAGAAGATGGCACTCTAGGACTCTAGTCTGCCATCTTCTCAGNTCTTCAGAAAGCAACCTGGGAACATTATCCCAATGCTCCACGAATACTCTTTGTGTGATGGTGTGAAGTCGCTCAGTCGTGTCCGACTCTTTGTGACCCCATGGACTGTAGCCTACCAGGCTCCTCCCTCCATGGGATTCTCCAGGCAAGAGTACTGGAGTGGGTTGCCATTTTCTTCTCCAGGGGATCTTTTCCCGACCCAGCGATCAAACCCTGGTCTCCTGCATTCCAGGCAGATGCTTTAAACTCTAAGCCACCAGGGAAGCCCTGAATACTCTTTAGAAAACACTAAACCAGTTATGTGGCAATTAATGAATATCCTCAGAATACCAATAGTTAACCAAGATTTTCTGTTGCCTAATTATTTCAACATAGCAAATAGAAATAATAAAACATTATATCCTATATTATTATATTCATCTACCCTATTCCATTTGAGTTTCTTACAATTGCTGGCTGTACCCTGAGGCTTTATGAACTGAAGTTCCTGTGGTTTGATTTAAAATATTTTAATTAAGTGAAGTTTTCTGCCCCAAGGCTTTCTAAAGCAATTTTCAAAACCTCAGAAACAAACAAATGTTAGACCAATGGCATTACCATTGATAAACCACGGCCATTTTCAAGCCTTCATTTCTTGCTTTGTTTTACTATGCATAGAAATATTTTACTTGAAATGACAACAATAAATCACAGAGTTAGACAATGTAGGACCAAAGTTATGTGACATGGGAACAACAAGAAGTACAAAGTTCACCACAAAATACCTTCAGCCACTGGCGAACTCATCTAACACAGGAGTGGTTTTACCTGTGTAACAGGGAAGAACAGGATCTGACTCCATGTTGGATCTGTTTCTTTTACTTTAACCTTTGTTTTCCATTGCTTCAGTTACTATAATCACTAAAAAGACACTATATATAAACATACAAAATGGCCCATCTCAGGGAACCCTGACCATCTGCCTGAATGTTAAACTAAAGCGCCTTTGTTCAGCTCACAGGGAAACACCCTGTCCCTCTCCACCTGTGAATGGCTGCAGGAAAGAAGAAATTAACAGATCCACTCCCCAAGGCTGGCCAAACCAGGAGATATTTTGCAAGACTTAGGACCTTTTACTTCCTCACCTTCTCCCCATCTCTGTTCTATAAAACAAACCAGCATCCAGACCCTGAGAAGATGGCACTCTAGGACTCTAGTCTGCCATCTTCTCAGATGCCCAACTTTCTGAATAAAGTCGCTATTTCTTGCCTCAACATCTCATCTCCCAATTATGGGCCTGTGACGCATCAAGCAGGCCAAACTCAGTAACACCTGTATATAACTTAAGACTGGGGTCATCAATGTTTTCCTGGTGAAGAGTTATTTGCAATTTCCCTTCAAAGTGTTATGTTTACATTTTAGAGGTGTACATATGCACTTTTTGTGGGTTTTAGAGCAACTCAACTATGGTTTGAGGAGGTGTTACAGCAAAACTTCTCAAATTGTCCCAGGACCAGTAGTTTTAGCATCACAAAAAAAAAAAAAAAAAATAGAAATGCATCTGAAGTGCGAAAGTCATAAAGGCCTACATTTGATGTTACTTAATCTTTCTAAGCTTTAGTGTCTTATCTATAAAATAATTTTTTAAATATTACCTTCTTCAAGGGGTTTCTTTCAAGAAAGGAAAAATAAGATGATATATATGAAACACTTTCTTGGTGCTGGGCAGTGTTCAGCATGGAGACAGGTGGCTCAGACAGTAAAGAATCTGCCTGCAGTGCAGAAGACCTGGGTTTAATCCCTGGGTCAGGAAGATCCCCTGGAGAAGGGAATGCAATACACTACAGTAATCTTGCCTGGAGAATCCCATGACAGAGTAGACTGGTGGGCTGCAGTCCATGGCTCGTAAAGAGTTGGACATGACTGAGCAACTAACTCTTCTTGTCCCACTATTTAGGGGAGAAGGGGAGCCTTGATTTAGGAGGAAAACAAACCTTCTATTCTTTCCCTACAAAGTTCGTTCTTGAATGGCTATCTCAGGCACCCTAATATGCTATGAATGTTTCTCAGGGGTGCCCCCAAGTTTTGATCAGTGTATGAAACTGGTCTTTGCTAGGCTGGTACATATACTCTGACTACAATGGCTTTTGCCCCAAAAAGAGCTCATGTTGACTGAAGCAGATGAGAAGCTGGCCTCTGGAGCAGAAGAGAGTGCTGTCAGGACACGGGACTGTGCCAGGGCCCGAGGAGCAAGGGAACAGGAGAGTAGTGTGCATCCCTAACAGCCAGGGCCTGTGACTTCTCCACTGTTGTTTTACTTAATCTTCTTAACACCCCATGCAGAGAAGGCAATGGCACCCCACTCCAGTTCTCTTGCCTGGAAAATCCCATGGCCGGAGGAGCCTGGTGGGCTGCAGTCCATGGGGTTGCGAAGAGTTCGGCACTACTGAGCGACTTCACTTTCACTTTTCACTTTCATGCGTTGGAGAAGGAAATGGCAACCCACTCCAGTGTTCTTGCCTGGAGAATCCCAGGGACAGCGGAGCCTGATGGGCTGCTGTACGTGGGGTCACACAGAGTCAGACACAACTGAAGCAGCTTAGCAGCAGCAGCAGCAACACCCCATGAGAAAGGTCCTACTCTTCTTCCCCATTTTATAGATGCAGTCCTTAAGGAATGGGCCCAAGATCATGGAGCCAAGAATCCAGACCTCTCTCTGGCTCATCACCTCATTACCACTCCCCAGCCTCAGCTTTCTGTCCCTGGGGAGCTATTATAGACACTGTGCCATTATCATTAAACTGTGGCAGTGATTGTGTTGAAATTATTGCTGACTTGCTTCTCTGTTTTGCTTTGAGCTTTTCAATTCCTTCATGCATGCCACCAACATTTCTAATATCCCAAAGTATGCCAAGAACACAGAAAGGATGATAAACACCAGCTAGGTTTTACTGATAAGTTTCTACTCAGGTATTCTGCCCCTGTGCCTTGCCTTTAGAAACCACACTGCAAAGCTTCAGCCTCCTTTGATCCTGCCTTCCACTAAAATGAGTTTCTCTAGAGCGGGTTTAAAGCTCATATTTGTATTCTACCTTCAATTCCTACAGTGACCCGAAGTCTCATTTCCCGCCTTCCCTTTTGGAATTCTCCCCATGGTTTCTGTTTCCAGCTTCCCCGGTCTGAATTCTTAATTGGCCTTATCTCCCCTTCATCACCTCTGGCCCTGCTGGTAACCAGTCCCTGGAGAAGAGCCTCAGTTGTAATAGACCAGGGACATTCTCCTTCCATTTTCTGGAATAACCCAGGGACTGCAGCCTGCACACCAGGAATCAATTGAACCCGCACAGCTTAGCACTTGTGAGGCTTTTCGACCCCCCACCTGCTTTTCCAATATCATCTTATCAGTTCCCTTCTGATCCAACCCATTACATGAAACTGAAGTATACTTCATTTATTAGCTGCTCTTTTAAAATTCTGTTAAGACGCGGAGAACGGAAAAAGGCGGAATGATAAACGCTCAAAAATGGAAATTTCGGTCATTTTGGGAAAGGGGTGTTGAAGTCTGAGTACTTGAGGGGTTTCATTATATACTTCAAAGTAAAATTAACACTATTTCTGGGTTTTATTCATGCCTTTTGAAACACATATCCATGCTGGAGCATCCGTCTCTTACTCTTAGTAAACTCGTATTTAAGACTGATTGATCCTCTTACCTTGCACTAAGACTTCTTGGCCTTTGAAGAGCATTTCCTGTATCATTAAGATTTTCATCTCCAGTTCTTGAAATAGATAACAAACACCATTTTCGAGTTTTGTGGGACAGTTTTGCCCTTGTCATTAGCAAGCACTTTGGGTTTCTGAACTGCCGTTTTGTTCGAGAGGCCATCAGAAGAGCTAATTAGGCTGCATTTCTCTGCTCTGGAGCTCATGGCCTTGGTAGAGCAGCTCCTGAATTCAGAACTTTTCGAGTTGGGCTGGGCTGCCCCAGGCCAAAGCAATCCCTAACACACAATGCCAAGACTTCAGCTGAGTTATTCCGTGTTCTTGCTGTATCTATTTTGTGTGGCCAAGCAGCCTCCAGGAGCCTTAAACTGACACTAGCCCCCTTATGTGAGAGACCTGAATAACAGCCCACAGATTCATAAGTAAATAAGAGTTCCCAGTATGACTTCCACAACAGCCCTTGTAATCAACAGTCTCCCCTACTTCTTAGAGCCTTCCCCTTCTCCTTAGGCACACACCATAGGAGTCTAGTCTACCAAAACCCTGCCCTTTTTGGTGTGAACTGACCAATCTGAGTTTAGCACAGGAACCTCAAAGCACTCCACCCACAGACCCTAATAAAGGCATGTGCCCTAAACACTGCCTGTCTCTCTGCCTACACTGCCTTGACTCCCCTGTGGCCCCTTGGGTACTTCCTCCAGGACCTGTGAGTGGTAAATGTCGCTATTTCAATTTCTCTGGCGGTTTTCTGTTGTACTGTGGCTCATCATCCAGAACCCTGTGCTCTATGTAATGAACAGTAATTAAACAGTCATAGCATTCGGTGACATGACTAGAATGGCCAAGGTTTCTGGGACACTCTGTGTCTTTATCAAAGATGCACTCAGAATTTACCTGCATAAAAAATAAGGAGAGAAATCAAGACAAGGTAGAGTGGGTAGGTTTTTGTAATTATCTCCCCATTAACTTAATTAAAAGTAGAAAAGACCAAATAATATTCTCAAAAGAAATTTTTTTCCAGTGCACCTAATTATTTGGTTTCAAAAAAAATAAAAAAGCAGGTACATTGTTAGTTCTAGGAATTCATTCTTAAGGACAGGATGAAGGCATTTTGTTTTAGGAGATTATTTTCTTAATTTTGAAATCCATCCTACACATCATCACTGGGGATTTAGAGGATACTAAGCTCCAACTCAGAAGACATACGAGATTTCTTTATGCTGTAGTTAGTGTCATAATTTAAGTGTTGAAAACCATTTCTAACACTTCTTCTAAAAAGTTAATCACAAAACCCTAGCTCCTCTAGCAAAGCATTAACTGAAGACCTCAAATGTTTAGCAATTAGGCATGACCTGCCTTTCTGATGTGCCTTCCTGCTGAACCTCCCCCATAAGTCATAAAAAGGAAGCCTCCAGCAACTTAATCCCAGCTGCATGTCACCATTCAAAAGATTACCAGGTCCAGATTCTCTTCATAATCTTTAAACACAAAAGTGAGTCTTTTCTGCCTAAGCTGGAGAGAGGGAGAGAAAGACAAAGCTCTCCCTCTATCCTCAGTTCAGGCTAATCAAGGTTTCCATCATCTTTAGCCAACTTCCCCAACAAAACCACCCAGATCTTTCATTTCTTTATCTACCATGACCTCAAGATGACATGAGCCAGGGTGCCATGGATTACTTTCTCTATATTCATGGAATCTTTCTTCTTCATCTCATGCTCACAGTAGCCCCTCGTTAACTGAATGGCAGCCCCTACAAGATACATAGGTGACAGCATTCCCGAGAAAGAAAGAATAAGGAAAACCTATGGTATTTCAATACAAATCAATACACATCTTCAATGTTTGATTCATGTGCTAAAAGAAACATCTAAAGTTCACTGAAGTTATGATCCTTCTCCCAAGACTTCTATTTCTAATGGGATTTCTTTTAGCTGTAACTATTATTTTTACTCTCAGCAAATGTTATCTTAGCCCATCAAGGAAAGGTGAAACCTAGAACTTTCAGATGTGAATTTGCTGGTGATTTATGTTTCATTATGTCTTTAAATTGATACCTGGAAGACATATTTATAGTGTTGTCTATATCTATAAAGGCACCTAAGAATGTGAAAGTAGAAAAGGTAATCTGTGATTAAACATTTCATAACCTCTCAGAAGCCACAGGCTAAGAGAAAATGTAGCTTTCATTTGTGGAGAAAAAAGGTGAGAGATGTGAGGCAGGCCATGGTTGACACTTTGATGCACTTAAATAAAGTTGCATCAGAATTTAACAATAAGCTACCTGGTAGCACCTATGGATTTATGAACAACACTTTCTCCCAAGTGCTTCCGTTTATACCCACAATGGGCCATTTTTCCCACATGTAGATGAAGTAATTGCCTTTACAATCTTAAAAAGCGAGTTATTTTGAAAACTTATTACAACACCACAGCTCATTCAGGGGGCACCAGCTCCTCATTTTTATTTCTCTTGATTTCTCTTCACTGACCATGGAGAGCACAGTGAAGTCTCACTGATCAACTGAAGCAGGACCCTTCAGTTGTGTGCCTGTGAATTCATACCTATTTATGATTCAGGTACTACCACTGTCTCCTGTTAGTATCATCTTTCTTGCTTTTGACAAGGAGAAAAAAAATGAAAGAAACGCCAGAAAAAGACAGAGCGTCTGTAATTTTTGGCATTTTAAATGTTTGTTCTCAAAGCAGGTACATTGTTAGTTCTAGGAATTCATTCTTAAGGACAGGATGAAGGCATTTTGTTTTAGGAGATTATTTTCTTAATTTTGAAATCCATCCTACACATCATCACTGGGGATTTAGAGGATACTAAGCTCCAACTCAGAAGACATACGAGATTTCTTTATGCTGTAGTTAGTGTCATAATTTAAGTGTTGAAAACCATTTCTAACACTTCTTCTAAAAAGTTAATCACAAAACCCTAGCTCCTCTAGCAAAGCATTAACTGAAGACCTCAAATGTTTAGCAATTAGGCATGACCTGCCTTTCTGATGTGCCTTCCTGCTGAACCTCCCCCATAAGTCATAAAAAGGAAGCCTCCAGCAACTTAATCCCAGCTGCATGTCACCATTCAAAAGATTACCAGGTCCAGATTCTCTTCATAATCTTTAAACACAAAAGTGAGTCTTTTCTGCCTAAGCTGGAGAGAGGAAGAGAAAGACAAAGCTCTCCCTCTATCCTCAGTTCAGGCTAATCAAGGTTTCCATCATCTTTAGCCAACTTCCCCAACAAAACCACCCAGATCTTTCATTTCTTTATCTACCATGACCTCAAGATGACATGAGCCAGGGTGCCATGGATTACTTTCTCTATATTCATGGAATCTTTCTTCTTCATCTCATGCTCACAGTAGCCCCTCGTTAACTGAATGGCAGCCCCTACAAGATACATAGGTGACAGCATTCCCGAGAAAGAAAGAATAAGGAAAACCTATGGTATTTCAATACAAATCAATACACATCTTCAATGTTTGATTCATGTGCTAAAAGAAACATCTAAAGTTCACTGAAGTTATGATCCTTCTCCCAAGACTTCTATTTCTAATGGGATTTCTTTTAGCTGTAACTATTATTTTTACTCTCAGCAAATGTTATCTTAGCCCATCAAGGAAAGGTGAAACCTAGAACTTTCAGATGTGAATTTGCTGGTGATTTATGTTTCATTATGTCTTTAAATTGATACCTGGAAGACATATTTATAGTGTTGTCTATATCTATAAAGGCACCTAAGAATGTGAAAGTAGAAAAGGTAATCTGTGATTAAACATTTCATAACCTCTCAGAAGCCACAGGCTAAGAGAAAATGTAGCTTTCATTTGTGGAGAAAAAAGGTGAGAGATGTGAGGCAGGCCATGGTTGACACTTTGATGCACTTAAATAAAGTTGCATCAGAATTTAACAATAAGCTACCTGGTAGCACCTATGGATTTATGAACAACACTTTCTCCCAAGTGCTTCCGTTTATACCCACAATGGGCCATTTTTCCCACATGTAGATGAAGTAATTGCCTTTACAATCTTAAAAAGCGAGTTATTTTGAAAACTTATTACAACACCACAGCTCATTCAGGGGGCACCAGCTCCTCATTTTTATTTCTCTTGATTTCTCTTCACTGACCATGGAGAGCACAGTGAAGTCTCACTGATCAACTGAAGCAGGACCCTTCAGTTGTGTGCCTGTGAATTCATACCTATTTATGATTCAGGTACTACCACTGTCTCCTGTTAGTATCATCTTTCTTGCTTTTGACAAGGAGAAAAAAAATGAAAGAAACGCCAGAAAAAGACAGAGCGTCTGTAATTTTTGGCATTTTAAATGTTTGTTCTCAATGACAATTCTTTCATAAATAAATGGCATTGTTTTAAAGGAGAGTGTTATTTCTTAGCACATATTCACTTGGTTTTGCAGAATAGAATCCTGTTATCATTGAGAAACTGTTCTGGGACAGTGGTTTTTCATGAGCTCCAGGAAAAAACATTGCTATCCTTCTCCCTTATTATTTCAAGATTTACGTGGACTATTTTACTCGAACATTCTTTTCCTGTAAGATTCCTTTCACTGTTGTTCCTTCATTATTAAGCTATTCTCTATCTTGCACATTGCAAAGGCATTTGCCAGATTTTCATAGTTAGAGTCAGACATTCTGAATGCAAAATAGCACAATTAGTAACTATTTTACATGACAGTATTTGGATTTGCATCTGGCAAGATTATTCCTACTCCTTTTATTTCTTTAGTCTCTTGTATATCTTTTGTATACAGTATCAATTCAAAATCATTTATGGATTAATTGATTAATAAATGCATTCAAATCTGTGTTGTTGTGGTTGTTATTTAGTTACTAAGTCATGCCCAACTCTTCTGCAACCCCATGGACTGTAGCCCACCAGGCTTCTCTGTCCATGGGATTTTCCAGGCAAGAATACCAGAGAGGGTTGCCAGTTCATACTCCAAAACAGGGATCAAACACACATTAGCAGGCAGATTCTTTACCACTGAGCCACCAAGGAAGCCTATGGTTTATAGAAAATTATTTTCATTTGAACTTTTCTGTAGAATATGGACCTTGTCACAGTTTCTTTTCAAAAAGCATTTCACTTCCTCAGATGTCTATATACTAAGAGAAAAATTAATGTCATCACAGAAAATATAGACTTTGAATTTATATTCTAGCTTATCCATTGACAGTTGTATGATATTGGAAGTAAAAAATAGAAATAATAATACTTATAGAGTAAGGTTGTTCTCAGAGCCAGAAATAATGTACTTTAAATGCCTGTCACACAGCAGGCATTCTCTGTGTTGAGATTAGTATTGGTTTTGCACTAGAAAAACTGTCCAAGAAACCGTGATCACCTAGCATGCTCACCAATTCCTTCTGAAGAAAGCATCAGTAAACAATTTCCTAGGTATCAAGGTTATCACTTGAACCAAGGTTACAGTGCATGGGTTGGCCAGCAGCCTATGGCATAATCTAGAGTGAGAAATTTACCCAGTAGCAAGACTATAATAAATAGTGGCGACTAAGTGCAAAAGTCCCCTATATACGAACAAGTTCCATTTCAAGAGCTAATGTGTTAAGTCCAATTTGTCCGTAAGTCCAACAAAGTTAGCCTAGTACCCAACTAACACAGTCAGCTTTAATAGGCTTATAATACTTTTCACACAAGTAATACATAAAAACACACACACAAAAATAAAACATTTTTAACCTTACAGTACAGTACCTTGAAACATCCAGTAGTACAGTACAATAGCTGGCATACAGGGGCTGGCATTGACTGAACAGGTGAGAAGAGATACTGGCTGGTGGAGGAAGAGGTGGTGGGAGATGGCAGAGCTGAAGAACCATCAACAATAGGAGATGGAGGGCAAGCTGCAATTTCACTCACACCTGACGCGGATGACACTGATAGCAGAAGTTCTACTTCCTTGCTGGATTCAATTCTATCTGCCCTCTTGAAAAAATGATCCAGTGATGTCTGGGTAGTAGCTCGTTTTTGTGTGTGTGTGTGTGTGTGTGTTTTCCCCCTCATCGTAGATGACACGGTAGCACTCAATTGCATTCTGAATGGCTGCTGCAAGCTTCATGTGCCATTCTACATTTGGTCAGGTCCTGTGTCTCAAATCCTAATAGTGCCACCTCAGATACAGCACAGCTGCCCCGATTCCTCTCTCAAGAATCTGAAAAGATCTCCAGAAAGGAGGTCCTCCTACCAGCTCGTGCCTCTTCTCTTCCTACTCAGCCAAGAAGTGAGTGCACATCAGTTGATCTAATTCTCTCTTCAGAGACTTTACAGTTTATGGGGAGAGACTAAGGTCAGAGGAAAAATTGGCGTTCCTTTATTTTACCACCTCCCTCCCCTTTGCTCCCTCTGTTCTGACCACACTCCTTCCTTCTACAAAATTTCCAGTAGGTTTTACCTCCCTCTGCTGGACTCTTGCTTCAGGACATCACATGGCTCTTGTCACCCAGGTCTCTAGAACTTTCCCGGTTATTCTGTTCCTTTACTATGTTTCCTGTCATTTCTGCTTTCATTATTGTTCCCAGTTCACATCACTACTGCAGGCGTTACTCATTTGCTTGCTAGTGCAGTGTCTGTTTCCCCTAGTAATATATGAGCTCCTCAAGACCAGGGTCTTGGTCATTCTCTGTAAGTGTCCCAGTTCCTAGCTGTTGTAGATACTCAATAAATATTAATATTTAAATAAAACAAGAATTTGCTCATTTTAGTGATGACCTGATTGTGGAGTGAATATGTTAACTAGATCTTTTATTAGAGTGGACTGGATTTTCTCTGTTCTAAACCTGGCTCATTAGACGATCTTAGCCAACTCCTAGCTCTCTCAGATCCTTTCAATACATTCTCTTCTTGCATAAGTTTCCTAGGATGTTTAATTTTGCTTTGAATGAATGGACTCTGTTTTATATATTTCTTTATTAACATTGGATTTCACATAATACATTCTTCGCTCAACCCTGAGTAACACCGAAAAAAAAAAAAAAAAAGGAAACTCACCATCCCACAACTCTCCATCTTAGAAAATCCTTTCCCTCTATTACAGATGCTAGTTCTGCCTGCTGGGGCAAAAGTAAACCAACTGAATAATGCCTCTTTCACCGATGAAATTAAATAAGATTAGGTAATCAACACAAAGATTACATGAATGGTCAATGTTATTTATCTATAAGTACTTAGTTGTATCCCAGACAAGGCATTTATTAATCTAAATGAATTCGGAGTTTCTGAATGAACATTGAATAATAAGGGAACTTTTTTTTAAGCTTATGTTCTGCCTCTTGCCTGGTTCAGCTTCTCATCTTTTCCCAGCATTTTGTGCATCTTCCTCTCTCTATTAGGACAATAAGAAGAAGGAAAAGAAAACTTTTTTAGTAATCAACACAAAGATTACATGAATGGTCAATGTTATTTATCTATAAGTACTTAGTTGTATCCCAGACAAGGCATTTATTAATCTAAATGAATTCGGAGTTTCTGAATGAACATTGAATAATAAGGGAACTTTTTTTTAAGCTTATGTTCTGCCTCTTGCCTGGTTCAGCTTCTCATCTTTTCCCAGCATTTTGTGCATCTTCCTCTCTCTATTAGGACAATAAGAAGAAGGAAAAGAAAACTTTTTTTTTTTTTTTTTTATTATTTTTTTGTATTTATTTATTTTTTTACATGAACTCCCAAACATGAACCCCCCTCCCAAAAAAAAGAATAAAAGTACTAGAGCAATACAAACATTGTTTAGCAGTTTCCAGCCCCACACCCATCTCCACCTATTCTTTTATCATGAATCTGTATAGGCACTGTTGTGATGGATTATACACCACACCTTGTCTGACATAACAACTTGGCTAAATGTAGCCTTATTCAACTAACACACATTTGCTAGTAAAATATCTGCTACTTCCTAGAAGACACAAAACCTTTAAATTTTTAAATTAGAAGAGAAGTTTTTTTTAGCTGGAAGAATAGGACAGGTAAATAGAAAAGTAAGATGATTTCAGAATACGTAAAACCATACAATAAACTAAGAAGTTTGGATCAAAATAGCACAGTCCTAGACAGATCAGTGAGAAGAGTCTCCAGAGTAAAATAAGACTAGGTTTTATAATATAGTATGTACCTATTCCTTATATAATTTGCAGATTTATCTTTATGTGGTTTTGACTGTGCTAAAGAAAAGCAGCCTAAGAGCATGTGGCTGTGTGATCATTTGCTAACCTAGAAAGGTAAAGGAAAACAAAGGGTTCACATTCCTGAGGCCACAGCATGAGAGAGAACCCCAGCAGAGCCTGAGCAGTCAATTGCTAGCAGAAGTGAGTCTCCTCTTTCCCTTCAGAACCAGGCTTCTCAATGATTCACATCCTCCTAGCATCATTAGCCCAAAGCATCTCTGACTTAAACTGTGCTCCACTACCCTGCTTCCTATCAGGTATAAATCACTCCTGCTCCCACTACATCCACTCCTTTTATTTCCTTCAACAAAATTATGCTAATAGGAATTCTCTTATTCAAATAATTCCTAAAACCAATTGTATGGAATTATTAGCTAGCCCACTTAGATAAAGTTGTACTGTTTTACTAACAATAAAAGTAAAGAAGCAATTGGCAAGAAGAGCACTGGACAAACGTACGAAAACTAGTTTTCACGTGAATATATTTCTCATATCTTTCCTGTGTTTCTACTTCCGTAACTGTGATCTGGTTCAGGCTTCTGTCACCTCTGGATTACACAACTGCCAATTCTAACTTCACCACCTAAATGCCCCTCACTTATAAACACCACCGCCCTCCAATTCAGTTCTCATGGTACTAGGCAATCTTTCTAAGCAACAGGTAGAGAGTACAAATCCCAGTGCAGGTACACAGATATGAAATATTACACTTTAAAACTTCTGAAAATTGCCAAATAGGTATTTTCATACCCCAGGATTTAGCAAAAGACATATCAAAGAAGTACATTAAAAAAATAAAACAAATAAATAAAAAACCGGTTTTGCTGTGGTTTATACTGGACATAAATAAAGCTGCATCACGCTAATGTCTTTGCAGCTATTGTCAGATACCATGGTATCTTGGATTCTACTACTTCAATCTCAGTATTTATATTTTCTACATTGTTGTAGTACTAATTATAGTGTTCACATATGATGCAGTGAACTTTTAGAAAATTCAGGTCAAAAATTACTTTTTTCCTCCAAATCCAACACAGTAGCTAGAAAATGAGAATAAAACACCAAATTCAATTTTAGGTTTGCATTTTAATTTTCGAGCTTAAATTGTTTTGGAGCAGAAGTAGCAACATTCTCTTAAAATCCACCAACATTTTAAGCAGAATGACAGTGAAGAGATTGTAGGGGGTCATCTTTACCAGCACATGATATTGATCCCATCTGAGAATGAAGCCTTCATCAAGGAAAGCAGAGCCCAAAGAGGGACATAGACAGATTCTTATTAGATTACAGAGGAGCTAAATCTAGCTATGCTTGAAACCAATTTATTAGCTGAATATTTCAGATGAATCAAGCAATATGATGCCTTTTAGCAATATAAGCTCAGTTTCTAGTACCTGAAGAATAATGGCTAATACACAAATCTGTTCTTTATGAGATAGCTTCCAAGGTGGCTCAATGATATAGAATCTGCCTGCCAATGCAGGAGGCACAGGTTCAGTCCTTGGGTTGGGAAGACACCCTGGAGAAGGAAATAGCAACCCAATCTGGTATTCTTGCCTGGGAAATCCCACAGACAGAGGAACCTGGCAGGCTACAGTCCATGGAGTCACAAAGATTCAGATGTGACTTAGAAACTAAACAGCAACAGCATTCTTTATACAATATCAAGGTGAGAAAGGAAATATAAGAAAGGAAAGAGTGGTTTTCCTCCTATGGAAAATATTTCATTGATATTGAGGATTTGCCAGGCTTACCATGTGGAACTTGGTAGAGGTTGATTAGAGGGTGCAATCTAATCATTGCATCCTGCTGCAACTCCTCTTTTAGAGGAATTTATTTTCACCCCCTGAGAATCCAGGGCCTGCTCCCATAGCCCTGAAGAAACGGCAGTGAGTTACAGGACGGCCCCCCAGGCCTAACTGTTTTTACCAGGAGTGGGCACCATATTCAAATTGGCTGATCCAATTCTCTCTCTCCTGAAAAATTGATATGTCTAGTATCTGGCGATGCTTAGACTAAAAGGGCATAATGGTGTGGACATTTTATAGGCATGCTCATTAAAAAAAATAAATCAAACCAACAAGGAAAAAAACATCTTGCAGAGGAAACAAAGAATTAGGCCAAATATACAACATTTATCAAAGAGACTCAGAGAGGTAAAAGTCCATTGCTCTTAGACTTGTTCTTATTCCATGCCCCAGCCATGGGCTTCCTAAGGTCTGGCTACCTTGTTTGCCCTTGTAATCATTCAATATATTCCACTCTGGCAGCTTGAGCTAGTTTGAATGGGTGTCAGCTACCTGCAACCAATCTCTCTCTGAAAAATAGCCCAGGTAAAAGTCCATTGCTCTTAGACTTGTTCTTATTCCATGCCCCAGCCATGGGCTTCCTAAGGTCTGGCTACCTTGTTTGCCCTTGTAATCATTCAACATATTCCACTCTGGCAGCTTGAGCTAGTTTGAATGGGTGTCAGCTACCTGCAACCAATCTCTCTCTGAAAAATAGCCCACCTAGTATATGTGAAATTACTTGAGATCCTTTAAATAAAAAAGCTAAATCAGTTCAAAATATGAATAAAGGTGGTTCCTACTTTTAGATTCAATTTGCGTTCTTGGTGACCTCATCTTTAAGAGAAAATCCACAAAGGCAAATTCTCTTGCATATGCATTGTTTGCAATGTTGTCCATTTCAGGTCCTTAGGTTTAGCTGTTTGGACATTCATGGAAACCATAGAATGATTCAATATAGGCTGGGAAAATGAAAAACAGGTATAGGGACCATATTTTTAAAGCATGATCTCAGATGTACTTATGAGTACTTTTCATCAGAGTGATCCATCTAAAACCCTAAACTAATTATGCCATTCCTTCTTCAAATCCTCTTTATAAGCACTCTATTTTCTTTGAAATAAAATGCAAACTTATAGGTGCTTTGTGCCTGCTTACCTCTCCAATCCCATGTCCCTCTCAGTTCTTCATGCATACCCTGCTAGCACTCCTCAAAGTCTTTGAACACAGTATCCCTGACTCTAGCATTAAAATGGACATACTCTTCCAGGGTCTAGAGGAATTACCAAAAGCTGCTCTTGCAAGTGCAAAGTTTGTGTGAAATATTCATGTTCGATTGCATAAATCCATACTTCTATTCAATATTATGTACATATTAATATTTGTTTCGAGATGTATTTCCCCAGAATTGACAGTCCATGATGAGTTTTAAGATTGTCTCACTTGTTTCTGTATCCCTAGTGTCTGTTAGAGTGGCTAGCACAGATTAGGTGTCCAATAAATATTTGCCAAATGAGTAAATGAGAAACTCTGAGAGGATAAAATTATCTATTTCATGCTCTTATCTATCTCTGGCACAAAACTTGTACAACAGCTTGAGAAGCAGAGCTCCGGTCATTCTGAACTGTTAGTCATCTTGTAACTCAATCCAACACACTCTTAAGGCACAATTAACTGTCATCTACTTGAAGGCTTTCTTCCACTGCTCAAAGGAAGAGTACTTCTCCTGTACTCTGTAAGCATCTCGTGTAAAAAAATAAATAAATACAAAAAAAAATAAAAATAAAAAAATAAAATCAACAAAAAAAATAAAAAATAAAAAATAAAAACTGAGTGGATGATGAAGTTAAGATCAGAAATACTTTAAAGGCAGAGACACCAATTTTTTTTAATTGTGTTCGCACCTTAGAGCTTAGAGAAGGAAATGGCAACCCACTCCAGTATTTTTGCCTAGGAAATCCCATGAGCAGAGGAGCCTGGTGGGCTACCATACCTTCACAAAGAGTAGGACATGCTGAGCAACTGAGCATGCACACATCTAGAGCTACTATACGCTCTGTGCCCCTCACCTCAGCGAGGCTTACAACTAAGTAGTCAGGAACCACAGAAACAAAGCACATTCCTCTCCCTGATCCTTTCCTTCAGCTGCAGGACCTGATACTCAAAGAGGCCTGGTTACCACTGCCAGAACCTACACCCAGTGGTGAAGGGATTCCAAACTTTATTCTTAGCACAACCAAGCAGTTAAATATGCTACAAAATTAAACACTAATGAATTTGTCTGACAGCCCAAATATTTATCTTTTGCTTTAGAAACACCAAACGGAGAAAATAGAAGTTTATGCAGTGTGGGTCACGGGTACGTAGAATAAACAGCTAGCGCAGTCTGTACCCTACTCAATGTTAGGAAACCCTTCCAACATTACTGTGTCCTTTATAATCTATAACACTTTAGGGAATCTGGAAATTGTTCTGCTGCCAAAGCATAGTCAGGGAAGGAGGGAAAACATGCCAGCTCCTCTTAAAGCAAGCACAAAAGTGCCATTCTCTCATCCAGCGAAACAATAAGATTAGCTCTTTTATCACTAATTTTTCACTCTCCTCGCCTACTTTGTAAACACAGCATGGATGACTTTGCTCCTTATCAGCTGCAAACTGAATCTGCCTTTGTTGAAGCACCGTCAATCAGCAGCCTTTCTGTGCATACACTCAGTGATAGACCCAGCTAAAAAAAAGACAGACTTTCATTTTCCTCAGCAATATCAGAAAAAAATAAAATAAAAAAATAGAATGAAAAACAAAAAGGACTCTTCTGTACTGTGTAACCTAGAGTTCATTTCCTCTGCCAGACAAAATGAGATTAAAAACCAATGAAGGTCAAAGCTGTTAACATTTGGATCAGAGGGCGTTTTGCCTGTTAGGATCTAGTTAGACTGGGCCTTTGTAATTGCCCAGTTTGTTTCCAGCATGTCATGTAAACACTAACATTAGCTAAAGCCTGGGTGGTCTCAGGCTCCACATAGGCCGCTCAAAGGCCAGCTTTATCTTTGATTAGCAACAAAAACACACAATTCTTATATACCAATTTGAATAGTCAATGAACCTCTTCATTTTGCTGGTGCCACTTGATTGTGGCATTTCCAAATGGACCGTAATTTGATTTCCCTTTAGAACTCTTCTGCTGTACAGTTTTTAAAGTCTATGACTGACAGCTTCCTTGCACACTAGGCAATTTTGAGGGCCAACACATTAAACTTAACAAAGAATGCCCTTGATCATCAGGAGAGACTAAGGAAATTTGAGTGCTAGTCCAGAAGATAACCTTTTTGATTAAATTACTGTCAATACACCATGAAACAGCTTCTTCCCCATGCTCTGGCAGTAACATATTTTCTTTGCTCTTATGCTTCCTAAAAAAGTTGTAGTTTTGAGAGCTATAACTCTGAGAACATTTTCTAGACTAAATTGACTTCTCTCTACTCATAGTGCCCTCATCCATTCCAAGCGAAAAAGGTATGGGTAAGCTGTAAGCAACTCTGAAAGGGGTCCAAACTCTGCAAAACTAGCTAAACAATATTTACATTTCTGTCATCACCGATACATGTAAAGGAAGCTCTTCTGTTTTTCATATCTCCATTTTCTTCTCTACCCGTACATACCTTCAACTTAAAATCCCAAATCGTTTTGAAGTTGTCTGTGACTACACCAAACCTCAGGAGTCTTCCAATGCTATGAGTACTCATAACTCTTGCAGGCTTCTTGTGTGGACTAGTATGTGCTGTGTTTAGTTGCTCAATCATGTCTGACTATTTGAGACCTCATGGACTATAGCCCACCAGGTTCCCGTGTCCATGAGATTTCCCAGGCAAGAATAATAGAGTCGGTTGCCATTTCCTTCTCTGGTTGACTAGGATAGTTTGCTATATTTATTTCTGAATTCCCACCTGTCCTGTTAGTCTTTAAGCTTAGGAAGGACAGACTGGTCATCTGTTTTTATCACTGGCATACAGTACTTGGGACTGACTCTGAATGAATCTTCAGAAAAGCAGAGACTATTTCAAAAAGAGGACCATTCCTTTACTCCCAATGGGGCTGAAGTTATTTAAGTTAAGCATACATGGCTGCATGTATCAATGTTAGCTATAAGAATGTTAAAACCACCCTTAACAAAACCTTATATATACTCTTTATATATAATTTGAGAATTCCAAGAATTTATAGAGTCTTCTCACCCTCTAGGTTATTTTTTTTAAATTTTATATTCTTTATTGTACTGTTCCTACTACCTTGTTTTGGTTAGACAGTTTAATTGCAAGGAGACAAACCCTCAACAAAGTTAGCTTAAAACATGGGGATTTTCAAAAATCTCAGCCTAGCCTGGGGAGAAGTCCAAAGTCAGACATCTACTCCTCTGTTCTAGTTTTCACTTTTGCTTTTCAAATACCTGTTCATTTTCTTCTTCACCTCTACATAGTAAAGCACTGCTGCCTCAATACTGCGGCTCCAGTCCTTGAGTTTACATAGTATTGCAGATCCAGAATGGAGAGCAATTTGAATTGTTCAATCCATATCCCTGTTTGAATTCGGGGGACTGAAAAACTGGTTGGCCCAGTTTAGGTTTCTGCCTCTGGTCCAATCATTTAGGCCAAAGTCACAGGACGTTGCTCCCTTATCAGGGCTACAAGTGGGCTATGCTCTCTAAGAAGGGGATGAAAGAAAGCAAACAAACGAAAAGACATCTCCATTACATACATTGCTAAAAGCTTTTACCATGCACAAAAAAATCTGAATTCATTGTTTTATTATTTATAAGTCAAACTAATATTTATTGAACATTACTTGCAAGGTTTTAAGCTTACTAGATACAAAGATGACTTGAAGACTCAGTGAAGAAGAAATACACAGTTCAATGGGAAGACAGACATGGGAAGAGTTAATTAAAATATTAATATATTGTGATGTAATACAGGGTAGTGCTATCTTTTCAACAAATTGTGTCAGAATACTTATATATTCACATGCAGAAGAATACGTTTTAAAGAAGGGGATGAAAGAAAGCAAACAAACGAAAAGACATCTCCATTACATACATTGCTAAAAGCTTTTACCACGCACAAAAAAATCTGAATTCATTGTTTTATTATTTATAAGTCAAACTAATATTTATTGAACATTACTTGCAAGGTTTTAAGCTTACTAGATACAAAGATGACTTGAAGACTCAGTGAAGAAGAAATACACAGTTCAATGGGAAGACAGACATGGGAAGAGTTAATTAAAATATTAATATATTGTGATGTAATACAGGGTAGTGCTATCTTTTCAACAAATTGTGTCAGAATACTTATATATTCACATGCAGAAGAATACGTTTTGACCTAAACCTCGCATTTCAAATAAAAGTTAACTCCAAATGGATCAGAGGCCTAAGTGGATAATGTAAGACTATAAAAAGCTTAGATAAAAACATGAGACAAATATGACCTGGAGTTAGGCAAAGTGGTCTTATACATGAAACCAAAAGCATGATCCGTAAAAGAAAAAAAAATTAATAAGAAGATATTCCTAAAAGTGTGAATATATAAGACCGTG
This sequence comes from Oreotragus oreotragus, assembly GCA_006410675.1. Taxonomy (NCBI): domain Eukaryota; kingdom Metazoa; phylum Chordata; class Mammalia; order Artiodactyla; family Bovidae; genus Oreotragus; species Oreotragus oreotragus. The sequence goes on from SJYX01002098.1 coordinate 159,239, forward strand.
GGGGAAATATTTGCAAAGCACTGATGAAAACAAGAAATTAACTATATAAGAATTAAAAAGGAGGAAACAAACTATTCACAAATAATAAAATTGTTTCATGACCTACCTTTTTAGACATTTTTAAAATTCTGTTTTGATGGCCCTGACATCTGTTTCATGTCTCAGTACGTTTGTTCTCGTTGTCTCTGTTTTGTCTTGCTATTCATTAATTTGATTCTATATCCTGACAAGCCTGATCAGTTTTTCTTAAATGTTAGACATAGTGAATGAAAAATTGGAGAAAATCTGAGGATGTTTCATTCCCTAGGGAAGATGCAAATTTCTTTTGTCCGGCAGTTAGACTTGGGGCAGATGTCCTTGATCCAATTAGGAAGTGAGATATTTTAAGATGAGGTTTTGTGAGTTTGTTCTTGATACTCCATTGTAGCTTCCAGAAATCTTAACTGAAAGGATAAAGCATTTACTGGAGCCCTTGGTAGAATTCACCTATAAAACCATCTGGACCTAATGTTTTCTTTGTGGCAAATGGCTAAAATAATAATGTAAAAATCTCAATGACAATAAGGGCTGTTTAAAGCTTACTTTTTCATCTGCTGTCAGTTTATAATGTATATTTATATTTTCCTGGGAAATTTTCCATAAACTTTGTTTTCAGATGTATTGAAAATAATAAAATCGTGTTTCAGTTCAGTTCAGTCGCTCAGTTATGTCTGACTGTGCAACCCCATGAATCGCAGCACGCCAGGCCTCCCTGTCCATCACCAACTCCCAGAGTTCACTCAGACTATAGTACCTATGTTTTCCAATTCATTTTTTTTTAACCTATTTCTATTATTTTTCCCATTCTACTTTGTCTAAGCTTATTCTGGAATTTATTTTTACCTTCTAACATTGGCAGCTTAGCTCATTAGCTTCAGCTGTTTTTTGTTTTGGTTTTTTTGGTGGGGAGTTTACTAATATAAGCATTTTAAGTTATAAATATTCCTTGAAACACATTTTCAGGTTATCAAACATTATAAAATAAAATGTTTAAATTAACATTCAGTTAAAAATATTGTGGATTTTTGTATTTTATTTCTTATTTGGATAATCTTTATTAAAGAACAGTTTATTCATTTTTGCAAGTGTAGAGTTGTTTATAAATATCCCTTTTTTACTGATTTTTAATTGCATTCTGATCAAATAATGTAATCTATGTGATACCCTTTTGAGATGTGCTAAGATTTGCTTTATTGCCTAATTATGTTTTTTAAACAAAGTTTTCATGCTTGCTGGAGAAAAATGCATACAATATAACTGCAATTTCATTAGATCCATGTTACTAATTCAGTTGAAAATATCCCTTTTTTACTGATTTTTAATTGCATTCTGATCAAATAATGTAATCTATGTGATACCCTTTTGAGATGTGCTAAGATTTGCTTTATTGCCTAATTATGTTTTTTAAACAAAGTTTTCATGCTTGCTGGAGAAAAATGCATACAATATAACTGCAATTTCATTAGATCCATGTTACTAATTCAGTTGTTCAAATACCTTATATTTTTATTATTTTTTACCTATTGATTCCAAAGAGATGTTTTTGAAATCCCCTTCTGTAACAGTGGATTTGTCAACTTTTGCTTTTTGTGTTTAGAGACTCTTTCATCAGGTGAAATATCACTAGGTAAAATTTTAGCATCTCCTTGGTNCTATTGATTCCAAAGAGATGTTTTTGAAATCCCCTTCTGTAACAGTGGATTTGTCAACTTTTGCTTTTTGTGTTTAGAGACTCTTTCATCAGGTGAAATATCACTAGGTAAAATTTTAGCATCTCCTTGGTAAATCAAATCTTTTATCATTATATGATGATCCTGTTTATTCCCATGTATTACTTTGATCTTTATATATGCTTTTATCTGCTTTTTCTAGTGGTAGTTTAGATGTATCAGCTTTCTCTTGGTTAGCATTTGCTTGGTTTACATCATTTCCTTCTTTTACCTTCACCTTCTCTGTAATCTTTTATGAAATCTCTCATAAACAGTATAAAGTTTGACTTTTTTATATACTATCTGACAATCTTATCTGGTTAGTCAGTTTAATCCTATACATTTAAATATTTGGATTTTTTTTTCTGCTAGCATACAATTTTTCATTTGTCATGCTTTTTTTGTGGGTTCTTTCTTCTTTTGGATTGTCTGCTTTTTAGGTTTTTCTTATTTCATTTTCCCCCTTTGTTAACTTGGAATTTGTATGTATCATTTATATTTTTATTAGTTTTTCTTGATATTTTATGATAATATTTAGAATAACAAAGTCTATAATTAATGTATATCTCTATCCATCTTCTAAAAATCACTAGCTAGGTTAAAGTACTGAAACCTGATTTAAACCCCACACCTGGATTATATTATTGGTCACTACTTTATATATCCTTTGCTAGTGCTATTATTTTCTTTTAATTCCTTACATTATTTCTACTTTATTACTATTATTATTTATTGTTGTTTTACCAAGTTTGTTTTGCTAATCTAAAAACGTCTTTACTTTTAGTCTTGAAAGATATTTTCCTTTATATAAAATTCCTGGCTCACAGTTGTTTTCTCTCAGCATTTTTAGAAATTATCTCATTTTCTTTTACCTCCAGTTTTGCTATTAAGAAATTTGCATTAATTCTGTCATTGTTTTGTAGGAGAGTTCTTTTTTCTCCACTTGTTTTTAATATCTTCTGTTTGTCTTCATTTTTCTGCAGTTACACTGTAATGATCTAGATGAAATTTCTTTTTATTTATTCTGCTTGGTATACAATGTGCTTCTTATATAAATAGACTTACATCTCTTACTAGACATTATCTCTTCAAATATTTATTTGTACCCATTCTCTTTATTTTCTTGTTCAGGAAGTCCAATTAGATATAAGTTAAACCATAAATCCTCCCCTTTGAAAACTTTTCTTTCACATTTTCCACTTTCTTATTTCTCTGTGTTAGATTCTGTATACTTCTTCCCCCATCTATCTGATTTCTAATTCTTTCCTCAGCTTCCTCTAATCTATTGATAAACATCCATTTCATTTCAATTTTGATGATTATAAATTTACCTGATCATGTTAGATAATAATTTACTTCTGGCTTTGTATTTCAAAATCATCCTTTATCTCTTTAAAATATTTTATATATAACTATTTTATTATCTGTTTCTAAATATTCAAGTATTCATAGTCTTTGTAAAGCCACATCTGTTTTTTCTTTTTCTATTGAATCTGTTAGTAAATTATTTTCCTATGCAGTTGATAATTTTTTATTGCAAATTTATATTTGGCTAAATTTAATCTACATGATTCCTGAGAGGTGTGAAGGATATATTTCTCCCAGGAATTTCACATTCGCTTCTTTTTGGTGTCTGGGATGCTTAAACACTTAACTTAGCCTGTCTTTTTTAATTGCTCAAACTATAGTCTCTTCTGTCTGTGAGGTAGGATAAATTCAAATCCCTAACTTGCACAAACGGGAATATAGACAAACAGATTTCTTAATCGGTTATCTTCATAGGCTGGCACACATTTTGCTGCCCATACTTTGCTAGAATTATACACACTTTATGTGTCCTAGGACTTCCCTGGTGGCTCAGATGGTAAAGCGTCTGCCGGCGGTGCGGGAGACCCGGGTTTGATTCCTGGGTCGGGAAGATCCCCTGGAGAAGGAAATGACAATCCACTCCAGCACTCTTGCCTGGAAAATCCCACGGACGGAGGAGCCTGGAAGGCTGCAGTCCATGGGGTCGCTGAGGGTCGGACACGACTTCACTGTCGCTTTCACTTTCACTTATGTGTCCTAACTCTATAAATGTGCCTCAGGTGAACTCATCTCCCCGGCCCTACCGCCTTCACCGACCACTCTAGTTTTAGTCCTTTTTCACTCTAAGCAGCTACTAACCTCCTCAATTCTGGTTTTCACCCAGGGAATTTTAAAATTTAACCCAGGAGTGAAAACCTGTACCAGCTTCTGCATCAGTATTTGTCTAAATGTACAGTTTCAGATTTTCTTCAATATTTCTGGTTTTCAAAGATTTTTCACAATTTCCATGTGGGTTTAGCAATACATTTTAAATTACATTTATTATAATTTATTCACTATCTGAGTGTTTTGTATTAGTGCAAGGCTTATGGAATGTCTTGTCTTTGATAATGCCAGAACTAGTTAGGTAAATGATTACTACTTTTCAAAATTTATTGAATCAGCCAACATTTCAATTTTTATTGACATTCTCTGGACACTTTAAAAATGTATGCTTTTTTCCTAAGATTTAGTGTTTACTATCTGTTCATTGGACCAATCTTATTCACTTTACTATTGTCTCCCATATCCACAAATAATGTTTTAAACTTGTATTTTATTAATCTTGATACTAGGTTATTGGTACATAGATCTTCATTGTGGATTCACTCATAAAATACCCTTCATGTTGTTTAAAGCTTTTTCCCCTAAATTCAATGTAATCTAATATTAAGGTTTCTATCATTCTTTTTTTTTTTTTCAGTACTTCCTTATGAAGCTTTTGTTATTCTTCAATACGCAGTCTTTCTTACTTGGTATTCCTTGTATGCAGACAGTTGGATTTTAGCCAACTACTCTTAAATCTTTTTTCCTCTGCTGAAAGAAATCTCTAAGATGATTATTTTTCCTTTTAGGATTAAATATGGAAGAAAGAACATACCCTGAATCTGGAAATAAATGAGTGTTAGTATTGATCTTCCTCAAATTAACTTTCTGATTTTTGAAACTTCCATGAAACATCTGGTTACCTCTTCCCAACTGTTAAATTAGAAAAATAATACTTTCCCCATTTACCATCCAGTTTTTTTGAAAAATAAATACAGAGAAGTTCCAGGTTTCAAAATTCTACAGAAAAGATATTGTAACTTTTAAAATGCACTTTATCTTTTCTTGTTAACTTAATTGGGAAGAGCTCAATCTAATCATTTGTAAATTCACAGCCATCAATGAAACAGTCCAGTAACTTGCCAAGTCCAGTATGATTTACTACATCATAAATCATAGTGGAAAGCTGAGACCACTGCTCTGAACTGCTAGAAAGTAAGATTCCTTTGAGGACAAGAGATACAGTCATGCAATGTACTCATTAAAAAATAATTTGTGAGTTAATTCTATGTTACTGATTAAACTAGGCCAAAAATAGCTTGATGCTAATTCTGATTTCTGTTTTTGGAAGACTGTATTTGTATTATTTGAGGCTCTTTCATTTAAAAGTGTTGCCTTGCCTTCTGATTCCTATAATTTCTCTTTTGTGCCTCTGATTTCTTTTATACAATGTTCTCAAGATTCATAGTCTTCCTCTTAAGTCTCTATTATTCTTTGCCTCACAAATATACTGAGCTTATTTTATGCTTCTGTCTAGAGAATAGTATATGACTGACTGTGGCTCCTGGTATACTTCCCAGGTCATTTACCCCAAATTTATTTTAGCCTTTATTTCAATTCTATAGCCCACTGCCATTGTTTTACTCAATAAAGAAGCTGGAACTCATGTAATGTATTGACCAAGAAGTAAATTTGAAAATACTGACCCATGGGAAGACTATATATTATTTTCTCATTATCCCTTACCCAAGAATGTCTGTGGCCAAGAATTTCATGATAAAAATTAAGGATGTAAATTACAATCTGGCCAACCAGGGTTATCAGATCTAACATAGAAACACTGGAAAGATAACACATCTTTGAAAACCTCGAAGGCTGTCAGGAATTATGGTTTCATAGAAGGGCACTGTCTAATTTTAACCTACCTTTCCTATGCTGGGCAAAAGAAGATAAGGTAAGAACTCAGAAATAAGTCTGGGATGTTCCTAGTCAATGTTTTTTCCCCATGAAATATAGAAAATTTCTCCTTTCGAACTGGAAACATTTCCTAACAGATTTTCTGTCAACGTTTAAACAAAGTTGCAGGTTAACAATTGAGGGAATTTTGTGTGATCATAGAGTACTCAAGTCAGAAATACTGGACCTGAAAGGATCTTGGGAGTCATTTAGCCCAAACTTCTACACAGTAAGGGCTTCCCTGGTGGCTCAGATGGTAAAGAATCTGCCTACAATCCAGGAGACCCGGGTTTGATCCCTAAGTTGTGCAGATCCCCTAGGGAAGGGAATGGGTACCCACTCCTGTATTCTTGCCTGGAGAATTCCATGGACAGAGGAGCCTGACGGGCTAACAGTCCATGGGGCTGCAAAGAGTCAGACAAAACAGAGCAACCAACACTTTCACTTTTACTTTTTCTACACAGTAAATGAGGAATATTATTAATAATAAAGACATACATTTGAGGTTACATTTCTAAAAATAGTTATAGAGAATACACATTATAAGTATGTGAGTCATGGTTTAGACATCTAGGTCTTTGTCATCTGTACTATACCTAGTTTAATTTTCCTATTACACAAAAAAGCCAAAGTCAACAGAAATTGTGAGAGTAAAGAATGTAACCGTCATCCAAAGAATCTGATCACAATTTTAATCCCCTAAACTACTACACACTTGGATCACAGATGTTTTCAGAACCTCTAGGGAAGCTGTGCCTAACACATTTCTCTAAAGCCGATAATGGGCACAAGCCCATAGTTTAAAGGAAAAAAATTCTCAAATAAATCATGTTATGGGCATTAAGGGCAAACAACATTCTTTTAAAATGAGGCAAATTTTAATTGGATTTCTGAATCTCTTTTCAAGAGGGACCCTCAGCACCATTAGTAAAGCATCATTCTTTCAGATGACAGAAAAATGTTCATGTGGGTGGACTCTTGGCACCTCAGTTCCCATGTTTCTGTTAGAGGTTGAAGTTGCTTGATGAATTCCAGAAGCTATATATGGCAGTCTATATCTACAATACAATGGAAGAAACATACAATGCTGGCTATTCATGGTAATGCTGCCAGAGACTGTTTCTGCCTTTTCTGCTATTAACTTACAAAGTGGTTCTCTGCACTTCGTAGATTCCCATGAGTCAACCACTTCTGCCTTAAACCTTTTCCTTAGAATCATTTCGAAACAAGTTTTTAAAAGAAGACAGGAGCAGGAAAATTTTCTATTAATTTTGGAGGCTTAAGTAACATTGTGAAAGAGGTGACTAATACCTTAAGCATCTGTGACCTGGTTTCTTTTATTTTTTGTCTTATTTTCCCCTATTCTTCCCTTGTTACTTTCATTATTTAGTACAGTCTTATCTAGTATTCTCCCAAGAAATATGGCCCTCTCCCGCATCCATTAAACATGCTCTTTGAAAAGGATTCAGTATAGCAATTATTCTGAAGTATAAAAGACTAAGGTTTAGTTTGTCAACTTCCCTAAGGTCATCAGTTATTTTAAAAAAGGAAAAGCAATCCTGTTAAGTGTAATATAAATGACTTAAGTTCTCATTATGGAATGCCAGGTATAAGACAATAGCTGTATATTTCTTGGAAAAGGTAGAGCGCTATTTCAGTATCCAAGAATAAAACTTCTTATTACAAAATCAACAATACTACTAAGAGATGAAAGTTGTGTATTAGTATGTAAAAGGGATCCAATAAGCAAAAAATATTCTCTTCAGTTCTGAACCTGAAAAAGCAGTAACAACAACAAAAGCAACTTAGGGAATATTATCATTCTATGGAATCAAAGTTCAGTCTCACCCTTTGTATTTCTAGAAGGAACAGTCTCAAGAAATGTCTCTAATGGGCTTTGAGATGAGGTCAAGAATGAGGCCACATGCACTGTTCCCCATTTCTGGCTGTGAATTGTACTATATATTCACATGCACCTCTCCCCACAGAGGTCTGAGGTGAAGCAGGCTATATTTTGAAATGGTACTTTGGGACATAAAACAAGTATGGAAAATACAACTAAAGATATTTAGCTCAGTAAATTAGTTATTCTCTGAACATTCCCTTAAGAAGTAAATAATATATTAAATATGCTTTATGTTCTCAAAAACCTTTAGTTTGCTGACTCTAAATAATAACTATATGCATTGTTCTCCATGGTACTTTTATGCAAGGATGTATAAATAAGTTCCCAACAGTAATTCATTAATCCTTGAACACCCCACGGCAGTGCTGCGGGGGGAGAAGAGTGAGGATTGTGAGAAACCCATGATAAATGTGCTCTCCTGGGGTGGTTAAATTTCCCAGCACTGATTTCGCTTCTTGCCTCGAATCTTAAAATAGTGTGTGAGTCCTACTTGAACTGAGAAAAGGAACAAGAACAGCTAGCTTGTTCCCTTATTGCCAGCTTTGAATAAGTCGCTTTGATTCCTATGTCTGAGCTACATACATCTCTGAAATAGCAGGGTTTCGTAAAATATGTCCAAATTTCATTAGGCTTTGATGTGTTCAGATGAACTAAATTATTGCAAAGGCACTTGGCCCCTGGAGGTGTTCTCAAATGACTACCAAAACTTCGTCTGAAAATATGTGTGGAAATCACACATACCCATTATAACATAAACTTATGAGTGGGAAGAGATAGAAAGTAACATGAAGGAATCAATACACACAAAATTCTAGCATTCCCAAACCCCAGGCCAGTGCAGCTACATAATATGCCACGCAGGTACTAAATGAACATGGAGGTTCCCTTCCTCAAGGTGCAGGAAAAAAAAAAATTTTTTTTTTTTTCTCTTGACCTATCATCAGGCTTCCCTGGTGGCTTAGACAGTAAAGAATCCACCTGCAATGAGGGAGACCCAGGTTCCATCCCTGGGTCAGATCCCATGGAGACTGGCTCTAAAGTTGTACTACCTTGGCTTGGAGACACTGTTGTGGAGAGTGCAGACCCTCAGAAATGTTCCAGGTTCATGCCCAGCAACTTGGTGCTCATGGCACAAGTGCAGACCTTCCCAGGTCCAAGCAGCACCTGGAGAGGAGGGCGGCAGCAGGAGCTGGCAGGATGAGGGTGCCGCAGGGTCATCACTTGCTCTGGGGAGGCAGAAAGACAAGGCAGGCACACACATTGTGAGCCACTGACGCTCCAGGTGCATGCAGCACTTTTTTATCATGTTTCACTTACTAAAACACAGCTTCAGAGATAAAATGATTAGGAATTTCAAGATGGCCACCATTGAGCATTAAACCCTATGCCCACTGAGCTACTGCAAGAGTTGCTTGCCCATGAAGCCAGCACTGTACTAGAAGTAGAAAAAAAAAAAATTTTTTTTTTTTTCTCTTGACCTATCATCAGGCTTCCCTGGTGGCTTAGACAGTAAAGAATCCACCTGCAATGAGGGAGACCCAGGTTCCATCCCTGGGTCAGATCCCATGGAGACTGGCTCTAAAGTTGTACTACCTTGGCTTGGAGACACTGTTGTGGAGAGTGCAGACCCTCAGAAATGTTCCAGGTTCATGCCCAGCAACTTGGTGCTCATGGCACAAGTGCAGACCTTCCCAGGTCCAAGCAGCACCTGGAGAGGAGGGCGGCAGCAGGAGCTGGCAGGATGAGGGTGCCGCAGGGTCATCACTTGCTCTGGGGAGGCAGAAAGACAAGGCAGGCACACACATTGTGAGCCACTGACGCTCCAGGTGCATGCAGCACTTTTTTATCATGTTTCACTTACTAAAACACAGCTTCAGAGATAAAATGATTAGGAATTTCAAGATGGCCACCATTGAGCATTAAACCCTATGCCCACTGAGCTACTGCAAGAGTTGCTTGCCCATGAAGCCAGCACTGTACTAGAAGTTATCAAACCAGAAACCAAGAGGAAAAAGATAATATTCACAACGAAAATACAACTTTGAGTTACCTGCAAGTAACTCTCTAACCAAAGATGTACAGAGAAAATTGTGAAATGCTATGTTGTTGTTGCTGTTGTCATTTTGTTGCTAAGTGGTGTCCAACTCTTGTGACCCCATGGACTATAGCCCACCAGGCTCCTTTGTCCTTGGAATTTCCCAGGCAAGAATACTGGAGCGGGTCACTGTTCCCTTCTCTAGGGAAACATCCTGACCTAGAGATCAAACCTGCCTCTCCCGCACTGGCAAGCGGATTCTTTACCACTGAGCCACTAGGTCATGCTGTAGAGAGACATAAGAATACACAGAGAGATGTATTATATTAATGAATGAAGATGAAGATGATCGTTAAGACATGCAGTCTTCTCCTAAACCAGTCTACAAATTCAAGGCACTGCCAATAGGATTTTTAGGTATAATTAGGCAAATCAATTTTTTAAATTTATATAGAAGAGAAAAGTCTGATAATATCAGTTAATTCCAGTAAAGAACAAAAGGAGAGATTTCCAAATCAGATTTTAAGGCAGAGTTTTATTCACTCAGAGAAATAGTGATAGAGCAATGAAACCAAAGATATACAGAAAATTATCGTATAACAAAATGGCATTACAATTCAGTGGGAATTAGGCAACAAATAGTAATGAGATGACTGAATTTTTGTTTATCTAAGTGTCAATTTAGATTCTTACCTCATACCATTCATTAGATTAAATTCCAGCTATTCAACAGCCTATGTCTCTTAAAACTGAGTTCAGGTGACATTGGCTGTACTACTACTGTCTCAATGCTCAGTTTTGATGAACATATGGGATAAAGGAATAGAAGCAGCAAGGGAGAGTGTTGAACTAAGAACCAGTCATCCAAACAAGAAAAATAAAATTTCCCAATGGCCATAAAAAAATTACAGGAGAGTAAATATCAGAATATTAAATGATTTTTAAATAAACACACAAAATACTAACTCATCAGGGAAAAATCAATATTGGAAAGTTCAATATCTGAGATCAGAGGATTAAGACTCAGACTGGGGTAGATATTTGCAATGTTTCTAATTAATAAAGGACCAGAATTCAGAATATATAAAGAACTCCTATGCATAGATTCAAATATGAAAAACAACCAACAGAAAAATGGGTCAAATGATAGAAAAAGGCAATACACAGAAGAGGAAGCCCATATTGACAATAATTATTGAATATATATATATACGTGGACTCACTTCTAGTCAAGGGGTGCAAATTAAAACAGTAAGGAGACATCATTTCACACCAAAAAGAAACAGAAAAAAAAAAAAAAAGTTGGCAAGAACATGGGTAGACAGGAATTCTATACCTATGGGGTGAGATTGTAAATTGGCATAAGTACTTTGGGCAACAATGGAAACAGTGACAGACTTTATTTTCTTGGGCTCCAAAATCACTGCCGATGGTGACTGCAGCCAATAAAGAACTCCTATGCATAGATTCAAATATGAAAAACAACCAACAGAAAAATGGGTCAAATGATAGAAAAAGGCAATACACAGAAGAGGAAGCCCATATTGACAATAATTATTGAATATATATATATACGTGGACTCACTTCTAGTCAAGGGGTGCAAATTAAAACAGTAAGGAGACATCATTTCACACCAAAAAGAAACAGAAAAAAAAAAAAAAGTTGGCAAGAACATGGATAGACAGGAATTCTATACCTATGGGGTGAGATTGTAAATTGGCATAAGTACTTTGGGCAACAATGGAAACAGTGACAGACTTTATTTTCTTGGGCTCCAAAATCACTGCCGATGGTGACTGCAGCCATGAAATCAAAAGACACTTGCTCCTTGGAAGAAAAGTTATGACCAACCTAGACAGCATATTAAAAAGCAGACATTGCTTTGCCAACAAAGGTGTGTCTAGTCAAAGCTATGGTTTTTCCAGTAGTCATGTACGAATGTGAGAGCTGAACTCTAAAAAAAGCTGAGTGCCAACGAATTGCTGCTTTTGAACTGTGGTGTTGGAGAAGACTCTTGAGAGTCCTTTGGACTGCAAGGAGATCCAACCAGTCCATCCTAAAGGAAATCAGTCCTGACTATTCACTGGAAGGACTGATGTTGAAGCTGAAACTCCAATACTTTGACCACCTGATGTGAAGAACTGACTTATTGGAAAAGACCCTGATGATGAGAAAGATTGAAGGTGGGAGGAGAAGGGAACGACAGAGGATGAGATGGTTGGATGGCATCACCAATGTGATGGACATGAGTTTGAGTGAACTCTGGGAGTTGGTGATGAACAGGGAGGCCTGCCGTGCTGCAGTCCATGGGGTCGTGAAAAGTCAGACACAACTGAGCGACTGAATTGACTGAATAAAGACAAAATGCATATGTCCTATAACTTATCAATTCTAAATTTATTTTGGTTACAATCATTGCATATATGATCTAGGACTCATGTGCAGGATATGTACTGCAGCTCTAATTCTAATGGCAGAATGTGGAACCTACTCATATAGCTCCTTCTACCCATTGGATGAAGTTTTCTTTATTTCATTTTGTCTCAACCTCAAAAGTTACACTTTCTGCTTCTACTGCTTTAATAGCTGGTCTCAAATTTTTTGCAAATATATTCTATTTTATGTTTTTATTGAAGTATAGTTGATTTACAATGTTGTGCCAATCTCTGCTGTTAGAGCAAAGTGGTTCAGTTATACACACACATACATTATTTTTTATATTATTTTCCATTATGGTTTATCCCAGGATATTAAATATAGTTTCCTGTGCTATACATTAAGACCTTGATATTTATCCATTCCAAATGTAATAGACATAGAGAACAGACTTGTGCTTGCCAAGGGGGATGGTGGGGAATGAGAGGGATCGACTAGGTTTAGGGTTGGTAGATGCAAATTATTACATGTGGAATGGATTCAAATTTCTAATGTGATTTTTAATGTGCTTACTCAAATTAAAAGAGTCCTTTTCTTTTTCCATATTGCTTTTATTATGTTTTCCAATTTCTTTGTTCATCTTAGCTTACTGAAATATCACTTATCCCTTCCTTGTTTCTAACTTTTCTGACACATGGTTGCTTATCAGAATTCCACTACCAGTCTAACCATCATCCTCTTATTAAAAAAAAAAAATCTTTGGTCTCATTTTCTTTTCATTCTGGTTGTTTTTTTTTTTTTGCTTTAATGGTCTGTGACATGGCTAAAAGAATATTTGTTTTTTATGTATCTTCCTCAGGACTTGATATGCTCCATTAGCTTTAGTGAGAACTCATGTCTTCATTCAAGCTGAGAAAATCCTCAGTCATTATGTCATCAACCACTTCTTGTCCCTCATTTTCTCTAGTTCTTCTTTTGGGAAGCAGTATAAAGTCTCTGACCCATGAGAAAGGATGGCACAACCAGCTGGAATAGTTGCCATCCATAAACCACCAGCACATCCAAGCTGATGTGAGGAGCAGAATGTCATTGCTGTGTGGAAGTGGGGCTCAGATTCCCAGCTGCCAGAGCCCTAGCTCCAGTCTTTGCAGATCCCATATGGTGTAAACTGTTTGAGCTTCAGCTGCTGCCCACTGTTCTCACTTTATGTTTCTCCCTGTGTGTCTATCATCTGTGAATATTCCACTGTATGTTCCAAAATTAATTATAAAATCAAAATTATTTCAGTATACTTTAAAAGCACGTGTATATGTTGGATGAGCAGAAGAATTTGTCCTTCTACTCACTCACTCTATCAGAAAGACTTATACCCAAACTTCGTAAATGCACAGATATTAAAAACCAGATGCAAAAGCTAATTAGAATTGTGTGCTCTAAGGTATGAATAAATACATTTTGTAGCTGAGAGGTCTTAACCGTCTGAACAATCCCTGAGTAATTTTTTCTATTGTGTTCAATGCCATGTTAATACAAGAATGAGCCAAGAATCCTCATATCACCCTTGAGATGGTGACTTACGGGTGAAGGATGGAAAGTATTTTCTCCAACTCTGTGTAAACAACTTATGGCCCTTGGTATTTTCAAGATCTGGCCTCCCATTCCTGCAGCTCATCAGCCTGTCAGGCATGCCCGGGGTCTGGCCTGAAGGAGGAGGAGTTATTAGATTTGCACTCCTATGAAAGGCCAGGTGGTCCTTGGCCAGGAGCAGCCTTCACAGTGGACACTATGCAGTGTGGATAGGAGTACAAGCAGGGGGCCACAGCGGGCACTCGAGGTGTCCGTGTGGGTAGGGGTTACAGGGCATAGAGGAGTATCAAGCCGGTTCCTATTAAATTTGATAAATTAACCTGAATATTCATATCTATTTTATTAAGGTAGTTCTTCCCATTTGAACTAGACACTTACTGTCTGAACTCAAAAACTGAAAAGATTCAGAAAAGGAGGAAGAAGTACAGATCCACAGAAATCAAGTGCCTTGCTCATGTCACAAGACAAGGAAATGGCAAAGCTATCCCAGAAAACCTGGAGTTTACCATTTTTAACCTCTTTATATACATAATAGATAAAACTCCCTGACTTATCTCTGAGTAAACACTATACCCCGGGAGCTCAATACTGCTGCAGTAACCTCCATTGCTGAATCACTGTATCTTCTTTTACAAATGAGGAATAAGCCTCACCCATCCATTTATTCATTCATTTTTCATACCTCTCTGCTTTCTTCCTGGATGTATGCAATATTATTATAATAAAGCTGAAATATAATTATAAATAATTATATTTTTAAGCATATCTCTTGCATACACAAAATAGATATAAAAATATACAGTTCATTATCATAAAGTTTATTTTCCAATAATAATCCTAGCTATCTGGTGTTTTGCTTTTTTTTAACCTTAAAGTGCAGAAATCACATGTTAAAAGAGCCACATTTGAATGGAGAATAGCTGGCTCTTTGTACAGTGTGAGCTAAGAAACAAAATACCCCACTTTTGGCTAAGCAAGGAGGTGCTGTTTCCTATGTGGGACCACACACCAAAAAAAAAAAAAAAAAAGGTAAGCAGGATACACCAGGTCTCTATTAAGAAAGGCAGAGGAAAGTGGAGAGAAGCAGCGTATTAGCATTCTCCATTGAAAGAGAACAAATAGGATATAGATATAGCATGCTCGCACTCCTGCTTAGTTCCTCAGTCATGTCCAACTCTTGGCAACTCCATGAACTGTAGCCCACCAGGTCCCTGGAAAATGGAATTTTCCAGGCAAGAATACTGGAGTGGGTTGCTATTTCCTTCCCAGGGGATCTTCCTGACTCAGGAATCAAACCTATGTCTCTTGCATCTCCTGCATCGGCAGGAGGATTCTTTACCACTGAGCCACCTGGAAAGCCCGTAGGTATAAACATAAGAGGAAATTTAATACAGGAATGAATCCTTGTGATTATAGAGGCCAAAAGCTCCACCACCTGCTGTGGGTGAGCTGGAGAACCGGGAGAGCCAACAGTGTGGTTCAGTCCCAGTGCAAAGGTCCATGAATTAGGTGGCTGATGATGTAAGCCCCAGTCTGAAGTTTCCAGAACCAGGAGTCCTGACTCCAAGGGCAGAAGATGACTGTCCCAGCTCAAGCAAAAAGAGCAAATTTATCCTTCCTCTGTCTTTTTGTTCTTTCAAGCCCTCACCAGAGATGCCCTCACAGACTCATCAGGAAATAATGCTTTACCAGCTATCTGGGCATCCCTTAGCCCAGGCCAAGTTGACACATAGAATTAACCATCAAAAGTAGTGCTCCATGGGCTCTACTTTCCAGGGCCGATACTGTACTCATCTCTACTTGGCCTTTTCCTACCAGCTCATTTAATCTATCTCCCAGTCTTCCAGATAGGGCAAAGGGCAACAGGTGTTCTAAGAAGAAAATGAATATGCCCAGCACTGTACCTAAGCCACATAGCAGAATATGAGCATAAACTAATGGATGAATAAATCCAAAGCCTCTGGTCTTTCCATCCAATCTTGCCTTAACAGCATCATTACACACACACACATACACATACACACACACACTCACTGATTTGCCCAGGAAGCAAAGAAGAGTACTTGGGTTTCAACTTTTTCACAATATCCAATTATCCTAGTTTGGTTTATCAGGTAAAAAATATTCTATTTTATGTTTTTATTGAAGTATAGTTGATTTACAATGTTGTGCCAATCTCTGCTGTTAGAGCAAAGTGGTTCAGTTATACACACACATACATTATTTTTTATATTATTTTCCATTATGGTTTATCCCAGGATATTAAATATAGTTTCCTGTGCTATACATTAAGACCTTGATATTTATCCATTCCAAATGTAATAGACATAGAGAACAGACTTGTGCTTGCCAAGGGGGATGGTGGGGAATGAGAGGGATCGACTAGGTTTAGGGTTGGTAGATGCAAATTATTACATGTGGAATGGATTCAAATTTCTAATGTGATTTTTAATGTGCTTACTCAAATTAAAAGAGTCCTTTTCTTTTTCCATATTGCTTTTATTATGTTTTCCAATTTCTTTGTTCATCTTAGCTTACTGAAATATCACTTATCCCTTCCTTGTTTCTAACTTTTCTGACACATGGTTGCTTATCAGAATTCCACTACCAGTCTAACCATCATCCTCTTATTAAAAAAAAAAAATCTTTGGTCTCATTTTCTTTTCATTCTGGTTTTTTTTTTTTTTTTTTGCTTTAATGGTCTGTGACATGGCTAAAAGAATATTTGTTTTTTATGTATCTTCCTCAGGACTTGATATGCTCCATTAGCTTTAGTGAGAACTCATGTCTTCATTCAAGCTGAGAAAATCCTCAGTCATTATGTCATCAACCACTTCTTGTCCCTCATTTTCTCTAGTTCTTCTTTTGGGAAGCAGTATAAAGTCTCCGACCCATGAGAAAGGATGGCACAACCAGCTGGAATAGTTGCCATCCATAAACCACCAGCACATCCAAGCTGATGTGAGGAGCAGAATGTCATTGCTGTGTGGAAGTGGGGCTCAGATTCCCAGCTGCCAGAGCCCTAGCTCCAGTCTTTGCAGATCCCATATGGTGTAAACTGTTTGAGCTTCAGCTGCTGCCCACTGTTCTCACTTTATGTTTCTCCCTGTGTGTCTATCATCTGTGAATATTCCACTGTATGTTCCAAAATTAATTATAAAATCAAAATTATTTCAGTATACTTTAAAAGCACGTGTATATGTTGGATGAGCAGAAGAATTTGTCCTTCTACTCACTCACTCTATCAGAAAGACTTATACCCAAACTTCGTAAATGCACAGATATTAAAAACCAGATGCAAAAGCTAATTAGAATTGTGTGCTCTAAGGTATGAATAAATACATTTTGTAGCTGAGAGGTCTTAACCGTCTGAACAATCCCTGAGTAATTTTTTCTATTGTGTTCAATGCCATGTTAATACAAGAATGAGCCAAGAATCCTCATATCACCCTTGAGATGGTGACTTACGGGTGAAGGATGGAAAGTATTTTCTCCAACTCTGTGTAAACAACTTATGGCCCTTGGTATTTTCAAGATCTGGCCTCCCATTCCTGCAGCTCATCAGCCTGTCAGGCATGCCCGGGGTCTGGCCTGAAGGAGGAGGAGTTATTAGATTTGCACTCCTATGAAAGGCCAGGTGGTCCTTGGCCAGGAGCAGCCTTCACAGTGGACACTATGCAGTGTGGATAGGAGTACAAGCAGGGGGCCACAGCGGGCACTCGAGGTGTCCGTGTGGGTAGGGGTTACAGGGCATAGAGGAGTATCAAGCCGGTTCCTATTAAATTTGATAAATTAACCTGAATATTCATATCTATTTTATTAAGGTAGTTCTTCCCATTTGAACTAGACACTTACTGTCTGAACTCAAAAACTGAAAAGATTCAGAAAAGGAGGAAGAAGTACAGATCCACAGAAATCAAGTGCCTTGCTCATGTCACAAGACAAGGAAATGGCAAAGCTATCCCAGAAAACCTGGAGTTTACCATTTTTAACCTCTTTATATACATAATAGATAAAACTCCCTAACTTATCTCTGAGTAAACACTATACCCCGGGAGCTCAATACTGCTGCAGTAACCTCCATTGCTGAATCACTGTATCTTCTTTTACAAATGAGGAATAAGCCTCACCCATCCATTTATTCATTCATTTTTCATACCTCTCTGCTTTCTTCCTGGATGTATGCAATATTATTATAATAAAGCTGAAATATAATTATAAATAATTATATTTTTAAGCATATCTCTTGCATACACAAAATAGATATAAAAATATACAGTTCATTATCATAAAGTTTATTTTCCAATAATAATCCTAGCTATCTAGTGTTTTGCTTTTTTTTAACCTTAAAGTGCAGAAATCACATGTTAAAAGAGCCACATTTGAATGGAGAATAGCTGGCTCTTTGTACAGTGTGAGCTAAGAAACAAAATACCCCACTTTTGGCTAAGCAAGGAGGTGCTGTTTCCTATGTGGGACCACACACCAAAAAAAAAAAAAAAAAAGGTAAGCAGGATACACCAGGTCTCTATTAAGAAAGGCAGAGGAAAGTGGAGAGAAGCAGCGTATTAGCATTCTCCATTGAAAGAGAACAAATAGGATATAGATATAGCATGCTCGCACTCCTGCTTAGTTCCTCAGTCATGTCCAACTCTTGGCAACTCCATGAACTGTAGCCCACCAGGTCCCTGGAAAATGGAATTTTCCAGGCAAGAATACTGGAGTGGGTTGCTATTTCCTTCCCAGGGGATCTTCCTGACTCAGGAATCAAACCTATGTCTCTTGCATCTCCTGCATCGGCAGGAGGATTCTTTACCACTGAGCCACCTGGAAAGCCCGTAGGTATAAACATAAGAGGAAATTTAATACAGGAATGAATCCTTGTGATTATAGAGGCCAAAAGCTCCACCACCTGCTGTGGGTGAGCTGGAGAACCGGGAGAGCCAACAGTGTGGTTCAGTCCCAGTGCAAAGGTCCATGAATTAGGTGGCTGATGATGTAAGCCCCAGTCTGAAGTTTCCAGAACCAGGAGTCCTGACTCCAAGGGCAGAAGATGACTGTCCCAGCTCAAGCAAAAAGAGCAAATTTATCCTTCCTCTGTCTTTTTGTTCTTTCAAGCCCTCACCAGAGATGCCCTCACAGACTCATCAGGAAATAATGCTTTACCAGCTATCTGGGCATCCCTTAGCCCAGGCCAAGTTGACACATAGAATTAACCATCAAAAGTAGTGCTCCATGGGCTCTACTTTCCAGGGCCGATACTGTACTCATCTCTACTTGGCCTTTTCCTACCAGCTCATTTAATCTATCTCCCAGTCTTCCAGATAGGGCAAAGGGCAACAGGTGTTCTAAGAAGAAAATGAATATGCCCAGCACTGTACCTAAGCCACATAGCAGAATATGAGCATAAACTAATGGATGAATAAATCCAAAGCCTCTGGTCTTTCCATCCAATCTTGCCTTAACAGCATCATTACACACACACACATACACATACACACACACACTCACTGATTTGCCCAGGAAGCAAAGAAGAGTACTTGGGTTTCAACTTTTTCACAATATCCAATTATCCTAGTTTGGTTTATCAGGTAAAAAATAGTCCTGTCCTGGAGGACAAAAAGAATCTGACTCCTGGGGGGCTAGATAGAGAATAAGTCGGTTTAAACAGAGGGGATGGTGCCAAGGGAGCTTACAGGGTAGAGGTGCCGAGCACTTGGAGGCAAGAAGATCACAAAGGCAGATGTTGCCTTCAGTCTTCAGGCTTTACCGCCAGTCTTCTGTACTTGCTGCTTCCACCCACTGTTTTCTCCAGCTCCTCCACTTCCAAAGCCATCCTGTGTCCCATAGCTTATAGATCCAGACATAGAAATCTTCGAGGCTCATACCCACCACTCTTTGAAAAAGTACAACAACAAACTCTCAAAATGAATCTGAGCTTTTAGTTTCTTCTTACATGCACTCTTTCTGTTTGGATCATCCAAAGAAATGAAAGAAAACAAAATCAATCCTATTTCATGTTTGGATTTCAGCAAAGTGTGAGAATTATTTGAGCCATTTCCTTGTCCTATATAGGGAAATATGTTTTCCATGATATGGTTGGCTAGAAACACATAGGTAAAATAAAATCTTCAAACTACTTCCCCTCAGATCCAGAAATGATGAGCAATTTGACATCCTGTATCCCCCTGACTACAAACCAGAAACCTCTCTGTCAGAAAAATATTCTTGCAATATTATACCTCTAATGTTATGGGAAGTTGTTTGAGGCAAAAGGCAGCCATAATAATGGGATTGTGTTTCAAAAAAGAGCCAGCTATATGGCCATGCTGTAAATGAAAAGCATCATAAAAGGAACATTACCACTCTTAAAAAACAGTGAGACTGCTCAAATAACTCATTGCAGGCTATTTTTATAGTCCCCTAATTCTGTTTTTAAAATCAAATACAACTCTAAAAAATAGCTTACTCCAAGTTGGGGAGAAAGCCAAACCACTTCAGTTTATGAAGAATCTCAAATCTTACCAGCTAAAATTCATTTATTCATTCATCACTCATTCCAAGAATCATGTATTAAGCACCAATTATAAAGTATTGAATTAGATGTCTTAATATTGAGTGTATTAGGATTGAATCATACTTCCCATCCAGTATTTTATAATCAAACAAAGGCAATAAGATACATATTTTTTTCTTTTAGTACATTTAGCTTATTATACTTTCTACTAGCAATATATGTATATAGAGAAAGTATAATAAGAAGGTGTAGAAAATATAATAAGCTAAATGTACTAAGCTGCTTATGTAGAAAGTATAGCAAGCTAAATGTAATTGGGGAAAAATAAGCAAGAATGAGAAGTTGCGAAAAGTAAGTTCTGGTTGTGGGCATTCTAGAAGACTTCATGGAGGAAGTGGCATTTGGGCTCAGCCTTGGAGGATGGAAATAGAGAGCAGGCTTGGTAGGAGAGACAGTGTATCAAAAGGAAGAGTCAGAGAATGTACTCAAGGAGAAGTGAACTATTCCACTCAACTGGAATCTGAAAGAAATGTGGGAGCAAAGCCCAAAAGACAGACTAGGGAGTAATCACAGAAAGCCCAGCATGCTAGGCTTGTCATTTGTCCTGTTGTCCAGTGGACCTGCTGAGAAGAAAGTAGGCCAGGAAGCTCAAGTTGGCTACTTTGAGTCGCCTGCTTCTTAGAGGAAGACTAGAAAAGGACTCACAAATCTTACATAGTCAAAGAATAGCTAAGCAGATATTCCCTCTTTTTCTTAGTTATTATGATGTTCAAAGTCAAGATTCTAGCAAGGAGCAAAGTCCCCTGGCATTTATTTTGTGTACCTCCCTCATTTCTGGCTTCGTCTTGGTTTTCTTAGTCTCCTTTTCTTTTTGTTCCTAGTGCCTCACATAAAAAACACATTTCATGTTAACATGTTTTTATTAGAAAGCAGTGATCAAATAAACAGAAGCAACATAAAGATTCAAACGAAGGACAAAGTGGAGAAGGGAAGGTTATACCTCCAAATGAACCCATTTTCCAGAAGTCAAATGGCTAATGATCTCCCGAAACACCATTCTATAAATCATTCTCTGACAATCATTGACTAACAGCTATGATTTCTACAGCTAGAAATGTTTTTCATAGGTAATTTTGTATGACCCTTGCTCTATAAGGGCAAATGGCACTATTTTATATAGTAACATGTCTTTTAAATAGGAAGAAGAAATGAGATCTCTTAACATGGAATTGGTAAACAGGTAGGGAAAAACATTTTTACCCAATGTCACAGCAACACTCAGATCTGCTTCTGCCATGCACCCAGATTAATGGTTATAACAGTGCTATGATGCACCGTCTCAGAGCAAAACATGCCAAGCCAGACTAACCTGGTATGGACAAATATGCCATGACCACGATAGTAGTAGTGATGATGGATAAAGAAGCATGCGTCCTAGTGGATAAACAACTTATGCATCTCCAGATGACAAGTCATTCGTGCCCCAAGCGGGTGAGTATCGCATTTTCATTAAGGTATAAATAAATCTGAAGACTAAACTTGCAGTCCATTAATGTATGACCCCCCAACACTTTCTACTTACCTCAGCATTGTTCTAGTTTTAAACCAACAAACATCAAGGACCATATCTGTATGACTGCGTGCATGCTGAAGCACATTAAAAGTAAATAGCAAGCCAGTGATCAGGTAGGTCAAGTTAAAATATTTGTAACCATCTGAAGCAGTAACTATGAACTATGAAAATCAGGAGGAATCAGAGCTGAAATTCCTCTGGTCCTGTAAAATATGTGCTATGTGCTTTGAGAAGAGATAGTGGATTACACACGTGGTGGGTTAGTTGTTTTACCTTTTGTACAGTATCTCAGTAGCTGTTGAAATTGACACATAATTGTAAAATACATGCCTGCACACCATGTAGGGGAGAGCATGGGAGGAGAAGGGTATGACTTCTACACCAGCATGGCCACGGAGCCAAAGGAAATCCTTACTTTAAATATTAATACATTTCACTGAGGGATCTTCTAGCAGTTAGCTTGACCCACACATATTCTTCAGCCACTATCTCCTCCCCCCCAAAAAAAAACTAGAGAAAAAAATAATAAAGGCAGGAAGCTTTCAAATTTCCACCTGCATTAACATACCAGAGCATAATAGCTTTGAAACCATTTCTGCTTAATGAACACCCACATTTGCATTTCAAGAGCACCCCAGGGTGCAATAAAGTCAATACAGCATAGATAATTTTGAAGTCAACCCCTTTCCCTCTCTAAAAGGTCCTTTAATTATAAAAACCAATTTTAATAAAAAGGTATCTGTACTCAAGATTCTCCATTATACAACACACTTCATCATAACTTAAAATTTTGGCCCAAAGATCAACTTTAAGGAATTTACAGTAGATTAATGTCATTATTAGTCATGACTGTGTACAGAAAATTGTGTTCTCACAGGTCTTCTAACACGAGGTCAAAACAGGAAACTAAATTAAATTCTGAAGGTAAATTCCTTAGCTGTCCACCTATCCTGGTGACCGCATGAAGGATGGACTCGAAAATAAAAGCTTTCTCACTAAGGAGACTGCCAAATGTATTGAAGAGAAAGCCACATACGGAACACTTTGGGTCACAGGCAACAAGTTTAGGTTACAATACTCTAAACCAAATTCTAGAAATGTCTCTGGTTGTAGCAGGAGATATGAAAAACTAGAGTCACACATACTCACATGCCCAAGACCTAGATTGTCATCTCATCTAAAGAGATGACACTCACAAAGATTAGAAACACAAAACACATATTTGTCAGATATTTAACTTATAATTTATATTAAATATCATTTATAACATATATGATACAGTTAACTTATGATCAGAACTAGCAATTTGCATTTTAAAAATATCACTTTTTCGGAGAGGTCTTCCTTGACCACCCAAGCTCAGAAGGTAAAGAATTTGCCTGCAATACAGGAGACCTGGGTTCAATCCCTGGGTCAGGAAGATCCCCTGGAAAAGGGAATGGCAACCCATTCTAGTGTTCTTGCCTGAAGAATTCCATGGTCAGAGGAGCCTGGTGGGCTACAGTCCATGGGGTCACAAAGAGTCAGACAGCTGAGCTACTAATACATGTTTCCTTGACCACTCTATCCAAAAGTAGCTCCACCCTTCAGTCTTAAGTTCTGTAACCTGTTTTACTTTTCCTCGTAGCACTCATCTCTCACTAACCTTTTACATTTTTTAATGTGTAGTATGTGTCCTCCAATGAGTCTGTAAGTTCCAGAATAGTGAGTGTCCAATGGTGCCTAGAACCTGGCACATAATAGCTTCCCAGGTGACACAGTGGTAAAGAATCTGCCTGCCAGTGCAGGAGACGAAAGAGATGCAGGTTTGTTCCCTGGGTAGGGAAGATACCCTGGAGTAGGAAATGGCAACTGGCTCCAATAATCCTGCCTGGGAAATTCCATGGACAGAGGAGCTGGGCAGGCTACAGTCCATGGGGTCTCAAAGAGCCGGACACAACTGAGCACATGCCTATGCATGATCTCATTCAAATACTTGTTAAACGAGAAAATGAATGAATGAAATAGAACAGATATGATTAGGTCAATGAGAGTCTCTATCACCTCACCTCCCACTGTGAACCCCTCCAACTATGAGCTTCTGGGGAGCAAGTGGTGAACTGTCTGACTTCTAACAAGAATTCAGGAACTCAGTAACTATTTTTTGAGTGGGTGTTGTACGGTTTCCTATTACCACTGTAAAAAAAAAAAATTACCATAAATTCAGTGACTTAAAACAGTACAAATTTATTATTTCATAATTCTGTATCTCAGAAGTCTGACACAGGCTAAAATCAAGTGCTGGTAGAACGGCATTGTTTCCTGTAGACTCTGAATTAGACTCCTGTCCCTGCCTTTCCTAGCTGTTTGAGGCTACCTGTGTCACTTGGCTGGTGCCCCCTTCCTTGGCCTTGAAAGCCAGCCACGGCAGGTAGTCTGTCCTGACCAGATAGGCTATTGAACCACTCTAACCCTGCTTTTGTCACCTCTTTCTCTGACTCTCTTCAGCCTCCCTCTTCCATTTTTAGGACCTTGGTGATTATTTCAGATCCACCTGATAATTTAGATAATTTCCCCATCTCAAGGTCAGCTGGTGAGCAACTGTAGTTCCATTGACAGCCTTAGTTTCCCCTTGCTATGTAATGTATATTCAGAGGTTCTGGAGATTAGATGTAGAATCTTTGTTTTTCTGGTGGGTGGTTGGGTAAGGAGTACACCCGTGAGCTGGTGAGAAGACTACTCTGAGCAGTACAGATTCATTGGGCAGGTTCTATAAAGATAACAAGGTTTTCTGAAATAGCCAAAGATGTTTTTACTGGAAGGGAAGGAGCATGGGCAATCCCTGGATCCACTTTTGATTAAAAGAATGAAATAATGAGAGTTGAGTTTATGGCAAAGTAATTAGGAAACAGAGTATCAGATACTTCAGAAAAAGGAGAGTCTGGAGGCAGCAAAACCACCAAGGACATAAATGTGAAGAGATTAGAGAGCTGGGGATAAACGTCTGAATTAAAGAGAGGAAGAGGCGCATGAAAGAGACCCTTCAGAAAATGATGGAAAGATAATGAGGAAGAAAAAAGAAATGAGTCCAAAATGTCTACCAGATTCTGCACCTAAGAGATTAATCAAGAAACCAAGAACTAGGAAGTGGAGCCAGCATTCACATAGGAGAAGCACAAGTTTAAGGTGACAAGATCTCTAGGTGGAAACAATTTCTATCCAGCCAGAGTTTAGGTTAGAAGACAGGACAGGAAATAATCTCTTTAGGGTAGGAAATGATAACTCCTAGAGATTACGTGGCAACAAAGGAGATTCCTAGACTAATTGCAGCCACGACTCCCAAGTTTGTGTTGGTTGGTTGGTTGGTTTGTTTTCAACCCAAAATGAATCTAACCTGCGTTCAAAATTCCATGGTCCATTACTTTGTTCCTTTCTGCAACTCAGACTGGTACTCACAGACACCTAAGGCCAGTCCTTAATGAACACTCCCCTATGTTCTAATTTCTCATAGTATTTCCCTGGACTCCAGCCAAACTCAGCTGAGAGTCTGGGTTACTAATTTCTATTCCTGATATCTGACAGCTGTCACAGATGTTCCTGGGCCCACAATAAAACTCCTGGTGTCTGATCTTGCTGTTTCTCCCATCTGTAGAGTGCCCTCTCTTTCACTTCTCCTTAAACTTTCTGGAAATTTTGCCCATTCCTATTTCTGGTACTTCATCACTGGGAATCCAGGCTTTCCCACTGTTTACCTGTACCTTAACTCTATTAACCTCTACTTACTATCCTGTGGAGGTGAATAACACAACTTTCTGAATGTATGTAACAAAACTCCCAATTGATACTCAGAATCACACTGATGTACCCAACTGGGTTACAAGTAAGCCAAGAGATTTATGTCCTCAGCCCACTCTCTAGTCACCTTCAAACTTCAGCAGCCTCATATGATAACCCCGTGGGCCGCACAGTTGTTATCATCTTCTGCAAGCATCAAGAATATGAAACAAAAAACTGGAAAGCACTGATCTAGCATAAAGACTGTGGAGGGGATGAAAAGCAGAAAGAGCAGCAGAGAGGAAAGAAAGAACCAAGAAAACTGAGGGTCAGGGAAGCCAAAGGGGAAGGACGTTTCAAGAAAGAGGGAGAGGCAACAGAGTCAATTGTGGAAGAGTGGCCAAGAAGAATGAGGATAAGAAAAGGCCACTAGGTCTATAATTGTATAAGTTCATTTTTCATGTCAACCAAACAGTAGATTCAAAAAGGAAGTACAGGGCTAAAGGGAGCTAGAAAAAAGGTCAACTTGATGCCTGAAGAAGCAAAAGAATGTTAAAAGGTAACGGGAAAGCTTTACTTGTAAGGCCTAAAAATATGCCTGAAAATGTAAGGCTATCTTCAACTAGCAATAATGTAAGTGACAGAAATCATTTACATAACTGAGGCAGCTTATTAAGCCAACCATAACTGTCAACATTTGCTTAAGTATCTCAAAACAAAAAGAAATGAGAGGCAAGAGCTTAAGATAAATGAAAATTAATCCAATTCACAATCAAATGGAAATGCCATGAGCCCAAAGAACATTTGTGTGTGGGATTTGTTTCAAGACTCTAAATTTAACACACTGCAATTAAGTACCGTAGCATTCAACAGTTTGAAATGAAAATTTTCCTTCTAATGGAATATTTTAATTTCATTCAAAAAAAAAAAAAAAGTAACAAAGCTTCTTTAACTTGCTTAGTCTCCAGAGAAGCAAGTATTTCTTGAGCTATTAAGATAAGCTTTGTAATGGGGTAGGAGGGAAATGGAGTCATCCCTGCCCACCTACTTCACCTTCCCATCCAGCCTTTCAAACACAGACTGGGTTTCTTGCTTGTAAATGGATGCTTGCAACTGCAACTTGTGCAGGAAGCCAAGAAAGCATCAGTGAGACCTAGTGTCTTCGAACTCGTGTACAGCTTATATATACAACCTCCACCTCAGTACACAGGAGTGTTTGCCACTCCTCAACACCCAGCTGCCTGTCTCTTTAATGGGAAGCAGAAGGACAGAGTTGTGTTGAATAAGGGCTTTGCATTCAGAAAGAACTAAGTTCAAATATTGGCTCCAGTACTTATTACATGACCTTGGGCAGATTATTTAACCTCCCAGACCTAGAATCACAGACCTAGCACTTTTATTACCTACCTTAGTTGCTTAGAGGACTACCATAAGTAAAAAGCTTGACACATAGTTATAAGCCAGTTCCCGTCCCTCTCCTTCACCCTAGTGTAATCTCAGCTCCCCAGAATCACCGTCCTGCCTCAGTCAGGTCCCTGCTATGGTGACTCCTGTCTTCCTGAGACCCACCCCGGGGTGGTGGGGAGCTCTCCATGCAGCCATTCACGCTTGGGCCCTAGTTCACATTTCAGCCTGAAGCTGCATGGATATCTGGCTCCCTGGGCAAGCTAAGCATCAATGCAGACAAAACACCAAGAAAAGGAAAACAACTGCATGACATAGATGGCAATGTCCATTCAACCAGATCTGCTTGATGAAGCCAGCGACACCCAACGACGAGCAGGATGGTTTTCAGCTACCTAGGTAACAGCCAGAAAACTAGGAAATGTAGTCTTTTATTATTTGGAAAGCTAATCTGGCTAGCATCAATCTCCAAAGTCACTCCATTTAGCCAACTGCACAAACGTATGGAAACTTCAAAAATCCCCAATAAACCTGAAGGGAAAAAAATTGTCTGATATACACAGCCATCTTTTCCATTCATCTTTACTTACCTTAATGCAACTCTCAAAGAATTGATACCACTTGATTACCTAGAAGCAAAGAAAAAGCAAAAAAAAAAAAAGTATTAACTCATTTTTGTCATCTTCTTCCATATAAAATTTATTACTGAAAGTCTCAAAACCCAAATCATGAAAATATAACAAGTATAATGGTTTAAGGAAACTGTGATTGGGTCAATTCCAATATGGGACAGAGCAAAGCTGTTTTGTTAAGCACAATCAACAAAGAAACCAAGCCTTCTATAAGCCTTCTATTAGGTTCTTGCTTGATTTAAGGAAATTTGACAACATATCTGAAAAATCTTAAATAATAAGGAGCTCAAACTGTAAAAAAAAAAAAAAATTATGAAATGTATTTTTAATTCCGTTTCCAAAACATAAACTCTTTTGAATGATTTCATGATTTAATTAAGAAACCTATTGGCCCAGGTTCAATGCATGATACAGGATGCTCGTGGCTGGTGCACTGGGATAACCCAGAGGGATGGTATGGGGAGGGAGGTAGGAAGGGGGTTCAGGATGGGGAACATGTGTACACCTGTGGCGGATTCATCTCAATGTATAGTAAAACCAATACAATATTGTAAAGTAATTAGCCTCCAATTAAAATAAATAAATTTATATTTACAACAAAACAACACAACAACAACAACAAAGAAACCTATTGGCAATAAACTAACACATTCTTGAGTCCTATTGACACTGTTCAGGACATAACTACGGTTGATAGCTGTTGGGTGACATACAAAGATCTTTCCTAGAGAGAGCAAGTGGCTCTAAAATAACTTCCTAGATCATCTGGCTAAGCAATGCCAGCTTCAAAAGATTCATAACTTTGCACATCTTGCAAATAAAAGTAAAACAGAATTATAGAAAAACAGAAAGTCCAAGTTAGGAAGGAGTCCCCACTTTTTTCTCACACCTTTTGGCCACATCTCTCAGCACGTAGAATCTTAGTTCTCTGACCAGGGATCAAATTCATGCCCCCTACACTGGAAGTGCAGTGTCTCAGCCACTGGACCACCAGGGAAATGCCCTGAACCCCCACGTTTTGTTGATGAAGAGACTGAGACATCATACTTGCCCACATATCAGAACCAGTTAGTGGTGAAGTCACAAAAAATACATGATCTGCTGAATCCACCGATGTGGTCCAGGCTGAAGTGTGACTCCTTGTTGCTGCACATGGCTCAGCCAGCATCGCATGGCCCAGGGCTTTGCTGGCTTAGTACAACCATAACTCATTAGTCTATTCAAAGTCTGACCTGTCTGTCACTACGACTTTCTCACAGATAACCCAACAAATCTAGGGCAGAAACACCATGGCAAAGTCCTTGCTGATTAAAAAATTTTTAAGTATTACTGTGAGTTATTTAAAAATCAAATTGTACAGAATTTCCTGTGGTCATGTATGGACGTGAGAGTTGGACTGTGAAGAAAGCTGAGTGCTGAAGAATTGATGCTTTTGAACTGTGGTGTTGGAGAAGACTCTTGAGAGTCCCTTGGACTGCAGGAGATCCAACCAGTCCATTCTGAAGGAGATCAGCCCTGGGATTTCTTTGGAAGGAATGATGCTGAAGCTGAAACTCCAGTACTTTGGCCACCTCATGCGAAGAGTTGACTTATTGGAAAAGACTCTGATGCTGGGAGGGATTGGGGGCAGGAGGAGAAGGGGACAACAGAAGATGAGATGGCTGGATGGCATCACCGACTCGATGCACATGAGTCTGAGTGAACTCTGGGAGTTGGTGATAGACAGGGAGGCCTGGCGTGCTGCAATTCATGAGGTCGCAAAGAGTCGGACATGACTGAGTGACTGAACTGTACTGAACTGAACTGAACTGATGGGGAAAAAGGGAAAGTTTTCAGCTGCACTCCCCACTCTTAGTTCCACTACCCTTTGGAATCACAATTAAGTCATTGGCAGTCATAAATATGTTAAACATCTCCTTCATGATTCCTTAACTATAGCCAATAACTTTAAAAAAATTTTGGCCACATCCCACAGCATGTGGGATCTTATTTCTAGGGAAAGTTTTCAGCTGCACTCCCCACTCTTAGTTCCACTACCCTTTGGAATCACAATTAAGTCATTGGCAGTCATAAATATGTTAAACATCTCCTTCATGATTCCTTAACTATAGCCAATAACTTTTAAAAAATTTTGGCCACATCCCACAGCATGTGGGATCTTATTTCTCTCACCAGGGATTAAACCTCAGTCCCCTGCATTGGAAAGTAGAGTCTTAACCACTGAACCACCAGGCAAATCTGTAAACATTAACTTTTGATTCAGTAATATTAAACCTGAGAAAAATAGCTCAGTGATACTGTCTTTTCTTTCTGTCCCCATCAGGTTTTATTAGATTACTTGTAGTCCTTCAACTGCTTAACTTTAAAACTTTAAATACTATGTCTGAAGTGAAGTGAAGTGAAGTGAAGTCGCTCAGTCATGTCCGACTCTTTGCGACCCATGGACTGTAGCCCACCAAGCTCTTCCATCCATGGAATTCTCCAGGCAAGAATACTGGAGTGGGTTGCCATTTCCTTCTCCAGGGGATCTTCCCGACCCAGGGATTGAACCCAGGTCTCCCACATTGCAGGCAGTCGCTTTAACCTCTGCACCACCAGGGAAGCACATTCTATATATTGCTCCATCAACTTCAAATCATATATCTTGACCTTCCATTATGTTAGGTGAAGAAATTAGAACCCTCTCCTCCCTCCACATCTTCCCACCACCCATCTTCCTTCTGTCATCTCTACCACTACTTTCACATTGCCAGGGTTGATAACAGTCACCTTTTTGCTCTACGACTATGATTTAACATTCAATATTTTTTCTAATAGGTTAATCTTAAAGAGTACAATCCAATAAAAACAGCATTTATGATATGATGATGATGATAATTTTTCACTACAGTATCAAGTCATATCACTAGACCTGAAGTGTAGGAAAAGGATTCTATGTGTCATTAAATGTAAAGGCAGAAAGATCCAAGTGAGCATTATGAGTGCCAACCACTCCAATCTAAGAGTACTAGCATTCAGTTCAGTCGCTCAGTCGTGGCCGACTCTTTGCGACCCCATGAATCGCAGCACGCCAGGCCTCTCTGTCCATCACTAACTCCTGGAGTTCACTCAGACTCATGTCCATAGAGTCTGTGATGCCATCCAGCCATCTCATCCTTGGTCGTCCCCTTCTCCTCCTGCCCCCAGTCCCTCCCAACATCACAGTCTTTTCCAATGAGTCAACTCTTTGCATGAGGTGGCCAAAGTATTGGGGTTTCAGCCTTAGCATCATTCCTCCCAAAGAAATCCCAGGGCTGATCTCCTTCAGAGTGAATTGGTTGGATCTCTTTACAGTCCAAGGGACTCTCAAGAGTCTTCTCCAACACCACAGTTCAAAAGCATCAATTCTTCGGCACTCAGCCTTCTTCACAATCCAACTCTCACATCCATACATGACCACAGGAAAAACCATAGCCTTGACTAGGCGGACCTTAGTCGGCAAAGTAATGTCTCTGCTTTTGAATATACTATCTAGGATGGTCATAACTTTTCTTCCAAAGAGTAAGCATCTTTTAATTTCATGGCTGCAGTCACCATCTGCAGTGATTTTGGAGCCCCCCAAAATAGAGTCTGACACTGTTTCCACTGTTTCCTCATCTATTTCCTATGATGTGATGGGACCGGATGCCATGATCTTCATTTTCTGAATGTTGAGCTTAAAGCTAACTTTTTCACTCTCCTCTTTCATTTTCATCAAGAGGCTTTTTAGCTCCTCTTCNATCTAGGTTGGTCATAATTTTTCTTCCAAGGAGTAAGCGTCTTTTAATTTCATGGCTGCAGTCACCATCTGCAGTGATTTTGGAGCCCCCCCAAAATAAAGTCGGACACTGTTTCCACTGTTTCCCCATCTATTTCCCAGGAAGTGATGGGACCGGATGCCATGATCTTCGTTTTCTGAATGTCGAGCTTTAAGCCAACTTTTTTACTCTCCTCCTTCACTTTCATCAAGAGGCTTTTTAGTTCCTCTTCACTTTCTGCCATAAGGGTGGTGTCATCAGCATATCTGAGGTTATTGATATTTCTCCCGGCAATCTTGATTCCAGCTTGTGTTTCTTCCAGTCCAGCGTTTCTCATGATGTACTCTGCATAGAAGTTAAATAAGCAGGGAGACAATATACAGCCTTGACGTACTCCTTTTCCTATTTGGAACCAGTCTGTTGTTCCATGTCCAGTTCTAACTGTTGCTTCCTGACCTGCATACAGATTTCTCAAGAGGTAGGTTAGGTGGTCTGGTATTCCCATCTCTTTCAGAATTGTCCACAGTTTATTGTGATCCACATAGTCATATAACAATATATTTGGAACAATCTTCCTCTCCTTCTCTGGATTTTGCCTCAAGGTCATTTCCCTGCATCTTTTAGTTTCCAATTACTATATTTAGCAGGATCATTATAGATCATTATGGATTACTATGTTCATTGTCAGAATCTCAGCGCAATATTAGGTGGGCCAAATGCAGAGCACGGAGTTAGAAATCAGAAGCCTTGGATTCTAATTTTGATTCCAGTATTTATCAGCCATGTAATTTGGGGCAAACTCCACCTGCCTTCCTTCATAAACAATTATCCTTGTCTGGCCTGTCACTCAGGGTTGTGGAACATATTAAAAGAAATAATGTATGTAAAAGCAGTATGAAGATTGTAAAAACCATCAAAAATGTATAGTGTAATTATTACTGACACTAATAACAAGGATCTGTAACTAGATTATAGTTCTATACAAGATTATTCCAATATGATAACCACATTATAGAGAAGAGAAAAACTAAATTCCTCCAAAAAAAATGTGCAACTATTTTCTCTTTTACCAAAAAATTTCTGAATGTAAAGTTCACTAAAGCATTTTCATGGGATGGAGGTTAGAGGGGTTTCTCAACTTTATATATATTAGAAAACCAGATTTTTAAAAATGTATCATCTGTTGAAAAAGAACTTTACCTTAGCTGCTAAAATCAACTGTATATATTTGTGTGATCCTTGCTTCCTGTTTATAAAATAAGAAAATTCTTTCAGCATAATTACTCCTTATGTAAAAATATTCCCAACTTAATGTCATTCTCATATTTCTATTTCTATATATTTCCCTATTTCTCTAAAACAATTTCTATAAAAGGATAGAAGTGAGACTCATACCTTATTTCATAAACTGAGATGCATTTTATACAGAGAAAAGTAGTTGTTAGTAAAATTGTGATGGGGTTTAATAAACCCAAATACATTCAGCAAGTTCAATTTCACGCTTGTGCACTAAAACCACCAAACTCCACAAGACTCTTACTAGTTCTTTACATACACAGAAATAATATTGTCAGTGAGGGTGGAGTGCTTTATGCTAACTTTCCTATGTCCACCTTGCTCCTATTAGCACTTCTTTAATTCCCTAGTCAGATACCAGGTTACTCTGATGAGAAATTTATTAAAAATTTTTTTTAATTAAAGAGCTACAAAGACATTTTATAGAGTAATTGCTATGTTCCAAACATTGTGTTTTAATGCATAAACTACGTGGTGGGATCCATTACTGACCTCAATTACCGAAAAGGAAGGTAGCTCAGCTGGTAAAGAATCTTCCTGCAATGCAGGATTCCAGTTGGATTCCTGGGTCAGGAAGATCTCCTGGAGAAGGGATAGGCTACCCACGCCAGTATTCGTGCTTCCTTGGTGGCTCAGACCATAAAGAATCCATTTGTAAAGTGGGAGACCTGGGTTGAATCCTTGGGTTGGGAAGATCCCCTGGAGAAGGGCATGGCAACCCACTCTAGTATTCTTGCCTAGAGAATCCCCATGGACAGAGGAACATAGGTTCCATAGAATCCACAGGATCACAAACAGTCGTACATGACTGAGAGACTAAGCACCCAGAAAAGGAGACCAAGTCACAGAGGTCTTCACTGACCATTTTATCTGAAACACAAAATCAAAAAGGCTGTGGGCTGTCTGGCCCAAGCACTATTAGAAAGGCAGAGCCTCAGACCCTTATCTCAGGTTCTCAGTTTTAACAAGATCCCTAGATGAGTGCTTTATCGAGCCCATCTTTGCATGAAATGTTCCCTGGGTATCTCTAATTTTCTTGAAGAGATGTCTAGTCTTTCACATTCTATTGTTTTCCTCTATTTCTTTGCATTGATATCTGAGGAAGACTTTCTTATCTCTCCTTGCTATTCTTTGGAACTCTGCATTCAAATGGGTATATCTTTTCTTTTTCCTTTGCTTTTCACTTCCCTTATTTTCACAGCTATTTGTAAGGCCTCCACAGACAGCCATTTTGCTTTTTTGCATTTCTTTTTCTTGAGGATGGTCTTGATTTCTGTTTCCTGAATAATGTCATGAACCTCCATTCATAGTTCATCAGGCACTTTGTCTATCAGATCTAGTCCCTTAAATCTATTGCTCACTTCCACTGTATAATCATTAGGGATTTGATTTAGGTCATACCTGAATGTTCTAGTAGTTTTCTCCACTTTCTTCAATTTCAGTCTAAATTTGGCAATAAGGAGTTCATGATTTGAGCCACAGTCTGCTCGTGGTCTTGTTTTTGCTGACTGCAAGGACAGAAATGGTAGGGACCTAAAAGAAGCAGAAGATATTAAGAAGAGGTGGCAAGAATACACAGAACTATACAAAAAAGATCTTCATGACCCAGATAATCATGGTGATATGATCAGTTACCTAGAGCTAGACATCCTGGAATGTGAAGTCAAGTGGGACTTAGGAAGCATCACTATAGACAAAGATAGTGGGGATGATGGAATTCCAGTTGAGCTTTTTCAAATTCTGAAAGAGGATGCTGTGAAAGTGCTGCACTCAACATGTCAGCAAATTTGGAAAACTCAGCAGTGGCCACAGGACTAGTAAAGGTCAGTTTTCATTCCAATCCCAAAGGAAGGCAATGCCAAAGAATGCTCAAACTACTGCACAGCTGCACTCATCTCACACACTAGTAAAGTAATGCTTAAAATTCTCCAAGCCAGGCTTCAGCAATACATGAACCGTGAATTTCCAGATATTCAAGCTGGTTTTAGAAAAGGCAGAGGAACCAGAGATCAAATTGCCAATAACCTCCAGATCATGGGAAAAGCAAGAGAGTTCCAGAGAAACATCTATTTCTGCTTTATAGACTATACCAAAGCCTTTGACTGTGTGGATCACAATAAACTGTGGAAAATTCTGAAAGAGATGGGAATACCAGACCACCTGACCTGCCTCTTGAGAAATCTGTATGCAGGTCAGGAAGCAACAGTTAGAACTGGACATGGAACAACAGACTGGTTCCAAATAGGAAAAGGAGTACGTCAAGGCTCTGTATTGTCACCCTGTTTATTTAACTTCTATGCAGAGTACATCATGAGAAACACTGGGCTGGAGGAAGCATAAGCTGGAATCAAGATTGCTAGGAGAAATATCAATAACCTCAGATATGCAGATGACATCACCCTTATGGCAGAAAGTGAAGAAGAATTCAAGAGCTTCTTGAAAGTGAAAGAGGAGAGTGAAAAAGTTGGCTTAAAGCTCAACATTCAGAAAACTAAGATCATGGCATCCAGTCCCATCACTTCATGGCAAATACATGGGGAAACAGTGAAGTTTTTTCATCCTTCATTTCTCTGAGCCTTTTATTTCCTCATCTATAAAGCAAGGATGGAAAAACCTCTCTTAAGGGATCACTATGAGGCTAAATTAAACCAGAGAGCACAAGTAAATTGTGTAGCACAGGGATTCAGTAGCTTGGTTTCATTTTTAAATCATCTGGGAAGTTTTCCCTAGCACCTCCTTCTCCAGACCAATTACATTAGAATTTCTGATAATGGGGCTCAGGCATCAGCTCTTTACATATCCATCAGTGATTCTAAGGGGTGCTCAGGTCTGAGAACCTCTGGCACACATTACCTTCTATGTTGTGAATGCCAAATAAAATTTAACCTTGATTATTAATTTTCCTATCCAGACCTTGTCAAGGGACAAAATCTCTCTGAAGAGGCCAAGCTGATTTCCATCACTTGGTGTTAATCACAAAGTTGTGTCCAACTCTTTTGCAACCCCGTGGACTGTAGCCCTGCCAGGCTCCTCTGTCCATGGGATTTCCCAGGCAAGAATAGTACAGTGAGATGTCATGCCCTCCTCTAGGGCATCTCCTGACCCGGAGATTGAACCCATGTGTCCTGCACTGGCAGGCGGATTCTCTACCCCTGAGCAACCAGGGAAGCTCGATTTCTGTCATATATTACCTCAGTTGTGTCTTCCCTTCTCAAAGCAAGTTCTGTTTTCACCTCTTCTGGGCTTTCTGAGATCCTAGCTCAGAAACATACATTTTATCTGAAGCTTCTCTAGTTACTCCAAACCTGATCTCTTTCTCCTCTAAATGGCAATCTCTATTATAAAATCTACTGACTTATCCCATTCTTTCATGTGTAGATTGTAATTGTTCTATATGTATTAAATTGGCATACCTCCTGTGCCTCAAGCCCAGTGCTAGGGACACCTGAAAAAGGATTGATAAGATATTGAGAAAAGATAATTGATTTTCAAATGTAAAAATCAAGACTTTCATATAGTATGAACATGTGTCAAAGATTTTATTTAATAACATTTATCTTATTTATGAGTGAGTCAGTAAGATGTTACAACCAGTCCAAAGAAGAATTTAAAGAACCACAGATATGTGAGCAATAAGGGACTTTGAAATGAATTTACAGACAGATGCAAAATTAGTCACTTCCACTCCACCAAATGCTGTTCATTTCTTTTTTATGAACAAGAACCATTTGGGTTATTATTCATTTTCTATGATGTACAGAGTTATAAAGCAGATTAAAAACAATGGAAGTCAGAGACAACCACAACAGTGCTCTAGACAGTGTCTCATTTTTCCACTGTGGATGTCTCATGACTTTTGTGGTTCATGTCATAGCTTTTCACAATTTTTCCTTATAACACTCAGTGTTTTTATGGTCTGTTGAATATTGGGACAGATAGAAAGGTTAGATGAAAACGAACTAAAAAGCCTCACTTCATTAGGAATTTGATTGAGATTAATTTAGCTACAGGGATTTTCAAGTAACTACAGGCAAGGTGAAGCTCAAATCTAAGTTTTAACTGGAGTAGTCCCGAATTTTGTGATGCCTGTTCAAATTTTATTAGTAAAGAGATGAAACTTCTGATGTTGGAAAGGAGTTATCATCAAGCTGGCTATCCTGGGAAAGAAAGAGAATATGCACCAAGAAGCTCATTCAAGTCTGCAGATGAGAAGAAACATTTGGGAAGGGATTGGAATGTCTAAATTTATAGCTCAGTTGGTAAAGAATCTGTCTGCGATGCAGAAGACCCCTATTAGACTCCTGGGTTGGGAAGATCCACTGGAAAACAGATAGGCTACCCACTCCAGTACTCTTGGGTTTCTCTTGTGGCTCAACTGGTAAAGAATCTACCTGTAATGTGGGAGACTGGGTTCGATCTCTGGGTTGGGAAGATTCCCTGGAGAAGGGAAAGGCTACCCACTCCAGTATTCTGGCCTAGAGAATTCCTTAGACTGTATAGTCCATGGGGACGTCAAGAATTGGACAGGATTGAGCAACTTTCACTGGTTTGTGTAATACCTCATTTCAACTTCCTAACAACCCTAAAAGACAATCACTTTTATCCCTGTTTTCCCAGGAAGAAATGAAAGGTCAGAAGTACAAAGGGATTTGCCCACCTAGGGGCAGGGATTTGAACCAAACCCATCTTTGCCAAGATCCACACTCTCTTCTATAGTT
The DNA here is from genome assembly GCA_006410675.1 of Oreotragus oreotragus. Taxonomy (NCBI): domain Eukaryota; kingdom Metazoa; phylum Chordata; class Mammalia; order Artiodactyla; family Bovidae; genus Oreotragus; species Oreotragus oreotragus. The sequence continues at coordinate 196,629 of SJYX01002098.1, forward strand.
TAAGGTTGCAGATTAACTTTGTTCTTTTATTGTCACTTCCAGAAATCTTCAAAACTTAATTTTTTTTTTAAATGAAGCTATAGTTTTACCCTGAAAAGGAAAATTTGATTATTACTCAATACGGTCTAAATTTATTCTAGAGGATTTAGCAGCAACTAGAAATTTCATTTTCGGTCACCAAATTTCACTAATATTTTACAAATTGCTTTCCAAATAACTGATTTTTCTTCAGATCTACCTCTGACTTCCATTTTTTATTAAGCTGAAATATTTGAGGTGCAATCACTTTCCACAAGCATTTTGCAATTGTAGGACAGAGATGCTATAAAGTACCAGAAACTTGGAACATACAGTTATTTCCATGATGATGCTAAAGTTGAGCATTTGGATTGAGGATTTATGTATTACAGCCTTACTTCTGGGAATGTGTGACTAGCAGATCAAGTACAAAGATATGGTACAGGAAGTGCAGTCTCTCAGCCTTCTCTGGAGAGCATGTTTTTTCCCAATCCTACTGCTAAACTCAAGAGTTACCCTTAAAACTTTCAAGTACCCAGTCTAGAAGAACAATTTCAATTTCTCTTCTGAACTTTGTTCATGAGTTTTCTGTAGTAATACGTGTGCTGCCAATAATTTGGATTCAAATTGTCTTGTACTTTACATCTTCACATCCCCTACACTTTCCTGCTGTACATAGTAGCTGTGCAGGATCTCTTTGTGTTGAAATGGCACAGCCCAGTTAGCTAGTCTCCCTACAGTGTAACATGAGGTCAGGGGCAACCTGGCTGCAGTACATGGATTTCTAAAATTAATCATGATAAAGTAAGTATGGCTCCTTGGTTCCTGGAACTATATATGAGGAGGACCTAGAGATTTTTAAGCTTAAACTAAGTCAGAAAAAGGAAGAGAAATACCATGTTGTTGTTGTTCAGTTGCCAAGTTGGGTCTCACTCCTTGTGACCCCATGGACGGCAACACGCCAGGCCTCCCTGTCCCTCACCATCTCCATCTCCCGGAGTTTGCCCAAGTTCATGTCCACTGAATCAGTGATGCCATCCAACCATCTCATACTCTGTTGCCCTCCACAAATACAATAGATATCGCTTAGAAGTGGAATCTAAGCTAAGAAACAAAAACTGACTTAATAGACAGAGAACAGACTTGTGGTTGCCAAAGGGAAGGCGGGATGGGAGTGGGAAGGACTGGGAGTTTGGGATTCAGTTCAGTTCAGTCGCTCAGTCGTGTCTGACTCTTTGCGACCCCATGAATCGCAGCACGCCAGGCCTCCCTATCCATCACCATCTCCCGGAGTTCACTCAAACTCATGTCCATGGAGTCCGTGATGCCATCCAGCCATCTCATCCTCGGTCGTCCCCTTCTCCTCCTGCCCCCAGTCCCTCCCAGCATCAGAGTCTTTTCCAATGAGTCAACTCTTCACATGAGGTGGCCAAAGTACTGGAGTTTCAGCTTTAGCATCATTCCTTCCAAAGAAATCCCAGGGTTGATCTCCTTCGGAATGGACTGGTTGGATCTCCTTGCAGTCCAAGGGACTCTCAAGAGTCTTCTCCAACACCACAGTTCAAAAGCATCGATTCTTCGGCGCTCAGCTTTCTTCACAGTCCAACTTTCACATCCATACATGACCACAGGAAAAACCATAGCCTTGACTAGGCGGACCTTAGTCGGCAAAGTAATGTCTCTGCTTTTGAATATACTATCCAGGTTGGTCATAACTTTTCTTCCAAGGAGTAAGCGTCTTTTAATTTCATGGCTGCAGTCACCATCTGCAGTGATTTTGGAGCCCAAAAAAATAAAGTCTGACACTGTTTCCACTGTTTCCCCATCTATTTCCCATGAAGTGATGGGACCGGATGCCATGATCTTCGTTTTCTGAATGTTGAGCTTTAAGCCAACTTTTTCGCTCTCCTCCTTCACTTTCATCAAGAGGCTTTTTAGCTCCTCCTCACTTTCTGCCATAAGGGTGGTGTCATCAGCATATCTGAGGTTATTGATATTTCTCCCGGCAATCTTGATTCCAGCTTGTGTTTCTTCCAGTCCAGCGTTTCTCATGATGTACTCTGCATATAAGTTAAATAAGCAGGGAGACAATATACAGCCTTGACGTACTCCTTTTCCTATTTGGAACCAGTCTGTTGTTCCATGTCCAGTTCTAACTGTTGCTTCCTGACCTGCATACAGATTTCTCAAGAGGCAGGTTAGGTGGTCTGGTATTCCCATCTCTTTCAGAATTTTCCACAGTTTATTGTGATCCACACAGTCAAAGGCTTTGGCATAGTCAATAAAGCAGAAATAGATGTTTTTCTGGAACTCTCTTGCTTTTTCCATGATCCAGCGGATGTTGGCAATTTGATCTCTGGTTCCTCTGCCTGTTCTAAAACCAGCTTGAACATCAGGGAGTTCACGGTTCACATATTGCTGAAGCCTGGCTTGGAGAATTTTGAGCATTACTTTACTAGCGTGTGAGATGAGTGCAATTGTGCGGTAGTTTGAGCATTCTTTGGCATTGCCTTTCTTTGGAATTGGAATGAAAACTGACCTTTTCCAGTCCTGTGGCCACTGCTGAGTTTTCCAAATTTGCTGGCATATTGAGTGCAGCACTTTCACAGCATCATCTTCCAGGATTTGAAACAGCTCAACGGGAATTCCATCACCTCCACTAGCTTTGTTCTTAGTGATGCTTTCTAAGGCCCACTTGACTTCACATTCCAAGATGTCTGGCTCTAGATTAGTGATCACATCCTCATGATTATCTGGGTCGTGAAGATCTTTTCTGTACAGTTCTTCTGTGTATTCTTGCCACCTCTTCTTAATATCTTCTGCTTCTGTTAGGTCCATACCATTTCTATCCTTTATCGAGCCCATCTTTGCATGAAATGTTCCCTTGGTATCTCCAATTCTCTTGAAGAGATCTCTAGTCTTTCCCATTCTGTTGTTTTCCTCTATCTCTTTGCATTGATTGCTGAAGAAGGCTTTCTTATCTCTTCTTGCTATTCTTTGGAACTCTGCATTCAGATGCTTATATCTTTTCTTTTCTCCTTTGCTTTTCGCCTCTCTTCTTTTCAGTGCTATTTGTAAGGCTTCTCCAGACAGCCATTTTGCTTTTTTGCATTTCTTTTCCATGGGGATGGTCTTGATCCCTGTCTCCTGTACAATGTCACGAACCTCATTCCATAGTTCATCAGGAACTCTGTCTATCAGATCTAGGCCCTTAAATCTATTTCTCACTTCCACTGTATAATCATAAGGGATTTGATTTAGGTCATACCTGAATGGTCTAGCGGTTTTCCCTACTTTCTTCAATTTAAGTCTGAATTTGGAAATAAGGAGTTCATGATCTGAGCCACAGTCAGCTCCTGGTCTTGTTTTTGTTGACTGTATAGAGCTTCTCCATCTTTGGCTGCAAAGAATATAATCAATCTGATTTCGGTGTTGACCATCTGGTGATGTCCATGTGTAGAGTCTTCTCTTGTGTTGCTGGAAGAGGGTGTTTGCTATGACCAGTGCATTTTCTTGGCAAAACTCTATTAGTCTTTGCCCTGCTTCATTCCGCATTCCAAGGCCAAATTTGCCTGTTACTCCAGGTGTTTCTTGACTTCCTACTTTAGCATTCCAGTCCCCTATAATGAAAAGGACATCTTTTTTGGGTGTTAGTTCTACAAGGTCTTGTAGGTCTTCATAAAACCGTTCAACTTCAGCTTCTTCAGCATTACTGGTTGGGGCATAGACTTGGATAACTGTGATATTGAATGGTTTGCCTTGGAAACGAACAGAGATCATTCTGTCGTTTTTGAGATTGCATCCAAGTACTGCATTTCGGACTCTTTTGTTGACCATGATGGCTACTCCATTTCTTCTGAGGGATTCCTGCCCGCAGTAGTAGATATAATGGTCATCTGAGTTAAATTCACCCATTCCAGTCCATTTTAGTTCGCTGATTCCTAGAATGTCGACGTTCACCCTTGCCATCTCTTGTTTGACCACTTCCAATTTGCCTTGATTCATGGACCTGACATTCCAGGTTCCTATGCAATATTGTTCTTTACAGCATCGGATCTTGCTTCTATCACCAGTCACATGCACAACTGGGTATTGTTTTTGCTTTGGCTCCATCCCTTCATTCTTTCTGGAGTTATTTCTCCACTGATCTCCAGTAGCATATTGGGCACCTAACGACCTGGGGAGATTCTCTTTTGATATCCTATCATTTTGCCTTTTCATACTGTTCATGGGGTTCTCAAGGCAAGAATACTGAAGTGGCTTGCCATTCCCTTCTCCAGTGGACCACGTTCTGTCAGACCTCTCCACCATGACCCGCCCGCCTTGGGTTGCCCTGCAGGCATGGCTTGGTTTCATTGAGTTAGACAAGGCTGTGGTCCTAGTGTGATTAGATTGACTAGTTTTCTGTGAGTATGGTTTCAGTGTGTCTGCCCTCTGATGCCCTCTTGCATCACCTACCATCTTACTTGGGTTTCTCTTACCTTGGGCGTGGGTTGTCTCTTCACGGCTGCTCCTTACCTTGGACGAGGGGTATCTCCTTACCGCCGCAGTTCCTGACCGTCAACGTGGGACAGCTCCTCTAGGCCCTCCTGCGCCTGCGCAGGCCCTGCTCCTCGGGTTGCTCCTCCCGGCCGCCGGCCGTGGCCTCGGGCGCGGGTGGCTTCTCCCGGCCGCCCCTGGCCTCGGACGTGGGGTGTCTCCTCCCGGCCACCACTGACCTCGGATGAGGGGTGTCTCCTCCCGGCCGCCCTGATCTCAGACGCGGGGTAGCTCCTCTCGGCCGTTCCTGTGCCGTCGCAGCCTGGCACGCTAGGTTGCAGCCCCTGACCTCGGACGTGGGGTAGCTCCTCTCGCCTGCGCTTAGTGCGCCAGCCCGGCTCTCGCTGGAGGAAACAAGACAAACCTATGTCTCTGATATGAAACAGATCCAAAGTATCTTTGAGGAGAGAGCTGTTGAGAATCCAGGCAGCCAAGGACCACCGTTGGTAAAGGCTCTCTTTAATAGCTGCTGATCATTTGGCACTGTTGGTTTTATCCGGCGCACTAAGCGCGGGCCGCTTGCGAGAGCCGGGCCGGCGCACTAAGCGCAGGATTTTGGGATTAGCAGATGCAAACTACCATACATAAAATGGATAAACAATAAGAGCCTACTACAGAGCACAAGGAACTATAATCAAAATCCTGTGATAAACCATAATGGAAAAGAATATGAAAAGAATATTTGCATATAAATACAAATAAAAAAAATATATGTATAACTGAATCTCTTTGCTATATGTAGAAATTAAACACATATATCTACTACAGTTTAATAAAAAAATTTTAAACATTATATATGGATTTTAATACTGACTCAGCTTTCTAAAACTCATTTAATCAACTTTATTCATTCTGAAATGTATTATTATCAGTACAATGTTAGTCACTGATCACTTTTGATCAGTGTACTCTCATTTGGGGTATATTACCTTAGGACTTGCCAAGATAGTAAGTCTACTGTTGACCTGCCTCTTGAGAAATCTATATGCAGGTCAGGAAGCTACAGTTAGAACTGGACATGGAACAAAAGACTGGTTCCAAATAGGAAAAGGAGTACGTCAAGGCTGTATATTGTCACCCTGCTTATTTAACTTATATGCAGAGTACATCATGAGAAATGCTGGGCTGGAAGAAGCACAAGCTGGAATCAAGATTGCCAGGAGAAGTATCAATAACCTCAGATATGCAGATTATACCACCCTTATGGCAGAAAGTGAAGAAGAACTAAAAAGCCTCTTGATGAAAGTNAGGCTGTATATTGTCACCCTGCTTATTTAACTTATATGCAGAGTACATCATGAGAAATGCTGGGCTGGAAGAAGCACAAGCTGGAATCAAGATTGCCAGGAGAAGTATCAATAACCTCAGATATGCAGATTATACCACCCTTATGGCAGAAAGTGAAGAAGAACTAAAAAGCCTCTTGATGAAAGTGAAAGAGGAGAGTGAAAAAGTTGGCTTAAAACTCAACATTCAGAAAACTAAGATCATGGCATCTGATCCCATCACTTCATGGGAAATAGATGGGGAAACAGTGGAAACAATGTTAGACTTTATCTTTGGGTGCTCCCAAATCACTGCAGATGTTGATTGCAGCCATGAAATTAGAAGACGCTTACTCCTTGGAAGGAAAGTTATGACCAACCTAGATAGCATATTCAAAAGCAGAGTCATTACTTTTTCAACAAAGATCCGTCTAGTCAAGGCTATGGTTTTTCCTGTGGTCATGTATGGATGTGAGAGTTGGACTGTGAAGAAGGCTGAGTGCCGAAGAACTGATGCTTTTGAACTGTGGTGTTGGAGAAGACTCTTGGGAGATCCAGCCAGTCCATCCTAAAAGAGATCAGTCCTGGATGTTCATTGGAAAGACTGATGCTGAAGCTGAAACTCCAATACTTTGGCCACCTCATGCAAAGAGCTGACTCATTGGAAAAGACTCTGTTGGTGGGAGGGATTGGGGGCAGGAGGAGAAGGGGACGACAGAGGATGAGATGGCTGGATGGCATCACCAACTCGAACGTGCATTTGGATGAACTCTGGGAGTTGGTGATGGACAGGGAGGCCTGGCGTGCTGTGATTTATGGGGTTGCAAAGAGTCAGATACGACTGAGCAACTGAACTGAACTGAACTGAACCATTACTTTATGGAAAATTGAACTACTTTGTAGACTATAGATTGCTACAACAGTCTTCTAATTTATATTTACCTGTAGCCATTCCCTCTCCATGCCAGTCTGTTCTCTACCCTAATCCCAGAGAAACCTTTTGAAATCCCAACTTTGGCCATACTTTTCCATGACTTCCCATTGCTTTAAGGGTTAAGATAATCTCCTTGTCAATTCCTGCAGGGAAAGTGTCTTTTGATTCTTTCTTATAACCCTACCCTGGTCTAGACAGTGATCAGTTCAGTTCAGTTGCTCAGTTGAGTCCGACTCTTTGTGACCCCATGAATTGCAGCATGTCAGGCCTCCCTGTCCATCACCAACTCCCGGAGCTCACTCAGACTCACATCCATCAAGTCAGTGATGCCATCCAGCCATCTCATCCTCTGTCATCCCCTTCTCCTCCTGCCCTCAATCCCTCCCAGCATCAGAGTCTTTTCCACTGAGTCAACTCTTCACATGAGGTGGCCAAAGTACTGGAGTTTCAGCTTTAGCATCAGTCCTTTCAATGAACACCCAGGACTGATCTCTTTTAGGATGGACTGGTTGGATTTCCTTGCAGTCCAAGGGACTCTCAAGAGTCTTTCTCCAACACCACAGTTCAAAAGCAGCAATTCTTCGACGTTCAGTTTTCTTCACAGTGTCCACTGAATACCTCAATTCATTTCTTTCTGAAGGTTTTTCCTGCCCCCTCCTACTGGATCCCACCTTCCTATTATATGCTCTCGTATGAGCACTAACCAAGAATCCTTTGTAACATTAGTTAAGGATGCAATTTTGTCAATTAATTAAGGGTGCAATTTATTGATATGATGATTTGGTTGTCTAACTCTCCGATCAGACTATAAGCTCCATGAGGGCAAGGGTCTGCCTTTTTCTGTTTATCACTTATTTCCAGTGCTTCACACAGTGTCATGCCCAGAAGGGCACCCAATAATTGTGGAATCAGTAACTGTATGAAGTCCCTACTTATGCACAGATGTAGCAATTGCTTCTTGGCAATCGCTTCAATAAATTGTTTTATCTGTTTCTTTGCTGATTGCTTTTGTTTGGGCTTTTTGTTTTACTTTGCTTTTCTGCTGCTTTTACAAGACCGCATCAGAGACATGGGAAGGAAGAAGTGTGAACTGAGCCAGTGCAGAGCATTTTCACATGATCTCATCTAACCTTCATAATCTGTGAGGCAGCTGTTTTTCAATTTTATGGAATAAACTGAGGCTTAGAGATACTGTACAAAATTACACCACTGGACTTGGCAGAATAAGGGCGAGCCCAAGTTTCCCTTCTACTGCTGGGCTTGACATCAGAGACCCTGCTTTGTCTGCAGGCTGGGGAGTCACCCGTGGCACCATCTTACCAAGGCTGTGGGCCTCAGTTTCCTTCTCTACAAAATGAAGACTAAAGGCCTTTAGTTTTTACTCTTTTTTAAAGAATGCATGCTTCTTTGATCACCGGTGACAAGGTAAAGTTTCCACGTGATGACCTGCTGTTGTCTGTAGCTGAGCAGTCTCCTTTACCAACCACTGATGTATGGTAAAGGTGGTCATAAATCTGCCCCTTTGCCACTTCCATACTTCAGCAGTGCCCCCGGGTCACTGACGCTGAGACTGACCATGGGACTCTTTTGGTTCACATGGTAACCAATGTAATGTAAGCAAGAAACACACCAAGTGCATGTGCTTTGGAGTTTCCCCTCTGGCTGCACTTGGAAGCTTTCTTGCATATGTGAACAAAGCTTGACTAGACTTTCAGATGATGAGAGCCTGGGACCCCAGGGCTCCAGCTGAAAGCTTGCCATCCCTTAGAGGCAAGACCATGGATGCCAGAGTAAGTTGGCAGAGAGAGGCAGAAGGGTTGCTGAGCCAGTCCAAACCCATGGACTCAAGTGTCAAACAAATGGTTATCATCTGAAGCCACTACGTTTCAAATATTGACTTTGTGTGAGGCTTTCCAGGTGGCTCTAGTGGTGAAGAACCCACCTGCCAATGCAGGAGACACGAGAGACATGGGTTTGATCCCTAGGTTGGGAAGTTCCCCTGGAGAAGGAAATGGTGACCCACTCCAGTATTCTTGCCTGGAGGATCCCATGAACAGAGGAACCTGGCAGGCTACAGTCCATAGGGTCGCACAGAGTTGGACGGGACTGAAGTGTCTTAGCATGCATGGAATATATATAAAATTTCTCTATTTTTAACAGTAAGTTTCTATCACACATTAATCCTACAGTTTTTTCATTCTGAGAGAAATGTGTCTTATTTCCTAGAGTTATTCTTTTAAATGAGGTAAAATGTGTAATTTAATAGACACATATTTCTTCTTTGTAGGTGGGAGAAATACACTTTTATTTTCTTCTAATTTTGCCACCACTTAACTCATTAATTCATTTGGAAATTAAAGAGATTTTAGGGATGAGGCTTCTTCCCAGGTGGTGCTAGTAGAAGAGACACAGGTTTGATCCCTGTGTTGGGAAGATCTCCTGGAGGAGGAAATGGAACCCACTCCAGTAATCTTGCCTGGAGAATCCCATGGACAGAGGAGCCTGGTGGGCTATGGTCCATGGGGCCGCACAGTTGGACATGACTGAGTGACTAAGCGCATACATAGGGAAGAGGCATGAATTTAAATGATTTTTCTCCACATTAATATCCAATTGTGACATTCTTTTATCATTTAATAACTCCTTTCTCAATTATTACACTGCTTCTTCATTTCCAAGCATTAATTTCATATAACATGTTAGTTATATTCTTTGTAATTGGTATGGCATCCTATGAACTGACTTCTCTTTTTATAATTTAATATCATATTTTCATTACAAATGTACAATTCGGAAATATAAAATATGTTACTAATATACAGTTGTTTATCATAGTATAATTAGTGAAAGCTCTTTATGTATCACAGACAATAGTTTCTCTTTGCTAAATGTCCACTGCCTTTCCGTCTTTCTTCTGACTCCTTCACAATCCTGTTTTCTCTTGTAGGTCTTTGACTCATTTGTATCATCCTCCGACTGTAAACTTTTTTGAGAGCAGGAATAGTATCTGTTCTCCCCTGTTCCCTGTCTCCCACAGAGTGTTTGGTTGCTGTTAGCGTGATGTGAGATTTAATTATCCCAGCAGTCCTTAGTTTCGGTTATTTTTTTATCTATTTATTTAGCTGTGTTGGGTCTTAGTTCAGCATGAGGGCTCTCTAGCTGAGGTTCACAGGCTCAGTAGTTGCCGCAAGGGCTTAGTTCCCACACAGCCTGTGGGGAATTAGTTCCCAAACTAGAGAGCCAACCCGTGTTCCCTGCATTGCAATGCAGATTCTTAACCACTTTACCACCAGGGAAGTCCCTCAGTCCTTAGTCTTAATGCAGTCTTCCTGAACCTGTGAGTTTTCCTTCCTTATAAAGTTCCCAGATCTTCTCTGGGTTGTCTAAATGGCATGGTGGTGCTTTAGTCACTAAGTCGTGTCTGATTCTTACAATCCCATGGATAGTAGCTTGCCAGGCTTCTCTGTCCATGGGTTTATCCAGGCAAGAATACCGGAATGAGTTGCCATTTTCCTTCTCCAGGAGATCTTCCCGACCCAGGAATCGAACCTGGGTCTCCTGCATTGCAGGCAGATTCTTTACCAACTGAGCTACTAGGGAAGCCCAGTCTCTCAATGGCAGAGGCAAAAGGAATAGGAAACTCTTGAGCAGCTAAAAAAAGACTGTTAAAACAGGCACGTAACTTTAACTGATTGGGATGTCCTTGGAAGTAGGTTCTAATTGCTAGTAAAATAAATGGATGCAAGACCTCAAGACTTCATAGCAATGTCAGCCTGCTGGACAATATCCTATTTGCCAGCCCCAAGGTCTACAAAGATCACTTGGCTGTGGCCTCTGCTTTCCAAACCGGGATAACAGTCACCAAAAGCTATGAGTTTCAACCTGTAACCACATGACAGTGCAAATCTTATTTTAATTACCGTAACAAAGTATCTGTAAGAATTTAATGTCAACGTTGTCATTTAAAAACCAAGTTCTAATGTCCGTTCCCTTCTCCCACTCACAAATCTACTTCCCAAGTAGAATCTATTTATTGTTTAGATTTTTCTCCCCTCCTTGTCCTTGATGGATGGGAGGTTCCCACTGGATTGTGAGGAATGCTCTGAGAAGTAGAACTGAAAGGCCAGACCTGCCAAGGTCACATCCCAGCGCTGCCTCAACCCTAATGCTTCCCATAAGCCCTCCACTCCCTTGGCCTCACCCCAGACCTCTCCCCAATCTTAACAGGCACCACCTCTCACATCCTACCCAACCCAGCCCTTCTGGAACACTGTGTCAACAAGGCTCCTGCCAGCATCCTTAACATCTTCACCCCGGGTAACACCACCCTGCAAACCTCTTGATCATGCTAGATCATTTATTTCATTCCTTTGCTTTTCTACTCTGTCTTCTGAGAGCTATGAGTGAAGCCTCACAACTACCATCTTGCTGATGCTTATTCAATTAGTATTTATTGAGCATCTAGTATGCACTAAAAATACTAGAAGAATCTATAGTAGGCTCGGAAGAAAGTAATAGCAAATGAAGCCAGATCTACTCCCTCTTAGAGAATAATGTCTGATGGGGTAGGAAAGCTCAACATTCACACCATCATGTGATAAGGATCTTCAGGATGGAATTACAGAGAAAGCCCACAGGAGGGCACCTAACCCAGAGATAGCTCTCTATCATTATCCCCCAATTAATCGGGGACCAAAACCTTAAAAATATGGTTTATTTCCACCCTCACTTTTATCTTCTTAAGTTCAAGCTCTTTCTCTTAATTACTCAATAGTAAACATATACATCTCTCTTACACACACACACATAAATATACACACACGCACATACACACTAAATTAGTTCAGTTCAGTTCAGTTCAGTCGCTCAGTCATGTCCTACTCTTTGTGACCCCATGAATCGCAGAACGCCAGGCCTCCCTGTCCATCACCAACTCCCAGAGTTCACCCAACCTCCCTGTCTATCACCAACTCCTGGAGTTCACCCAACCTCATGTGCATTGAGTTGGTGATGCCATCCAGCCATCTCATCCTCTGTCGTCCCCTTCTTCTCCTGCCTTCCAGCATCAGGGTCTTTTCCAATGAGTCAACTCTTTGCATGAGGTGGCCAAAGGATTGGAGTTTGAGCCTCAGCATCAGTCCTTCCAANAACTCCTGGAGTTCACCCAACCTCATGTGCATTGAGTTGGTGATGCCATCCAGCCATCTCATCCTCTGTCGTCCCCTTCTTCTCCTGCCTTCCAGCATCAGGGTCTTTTCCAATGAGTCAACTCTTTGCATGAGGTGGCCAAAGGATTGGAGTTTGAGCCTCAGCATCAGTCCTTCCAGTGAACATCCAGGATTGGTCTCCTTAAGGATGGACTGGTTGGATCTCCTTGCAGTCCAAGGGACTTGCAAGATCTTCTCCAACACCACAGTTAAAAAGCATCAATTCTTTGGCGCTCAGCTTTCTTCACGTCCAACTCTCACATCCATACATGACCACTGGAAAAACCATAGCTTTGACTAGACGGACCTTGGTAGGCTTCATCAAATTCCAGATTAAACCCAGATTGTACAAGGTTAAAAATAACCCACTAGTTACAAACATTTGCCTGCACCTTAACAAGTTTCCTAACCCCGACCTCCACCCACTGCTGCCTCTCGGTATATCTGAGATTCCCAAATGGGAGGAAGAGGGTCTTAGTTGTATGCTTAAAAAAGGTGTGTTTGTTTCTTGTTGCCACCTTGCTGGAGAACTGCCTCTGCCAAACCACTATCAGCCACCACTGGCAAGGTCCTAGCATGGCTGCCCTGGGCTCAGTAGCCCCTCAAGACTCCTGTTGAATCTTCAGTATGACTTATTGCCGGCCTCCCCTCAGCTGAGCTAGGGCTTTGTGTTGGGGTGCAGAGTTCCCCTGAGGGTTCTGCCCACCAGTGTTCTCAAAATGGACCCTAGCCCCATCACACTGCATGATGTCTGGACAGCTGTGATGTGCAAACAGAGGGGAAGGTAACTGCTTCCACTCCTTTGCCCTAGTGTCTATTAAGAAGCCCCAGAGCAAGCATGTCCTCTACACACATGATGCCTTGAGCAACACCAGGGGACCCCATGCACATTCTTTTCTATGTGAATAACATACTCAGAACAAACTCTTTAGAGTCCTCTCTTGGGGGCAGTGCTGTCTACTATTCCAGGCTCTGCTTGTGACCCCAGGGGCTGTAGCCCACCAGGCTCCTCTGTTTATGGACTTCTCCAGGCAAGAATACTAGAGTGGGTTGCCATTCCCTCCTCCAGGAGATCTTCCCAACCCAGGGAGGGAACCCTGGTCTCCTACATAGAAGGCAAATTTTTTAACATCTGAGCCACCAGGGAAGCCTCTGCTTGCCCACCTCCAGTCAAAACCCATCTGCTAGGCATGTCTATATGTGTCTGAATTCCTGTTGTGGTTACAGCTCAGCTTCCCAGGAGGGTCCTCATCTTCCTGTAAACCAGTGGGTGTCAACAGATACCTGGATAGTTATGAGTGTCACAGTTCAATATGGTAGCTGTAGGGGAGAAAAGTGTTCCTCCACACTCTTAAGGGCCTTGGGTGTGTACTGTCCAAGAAAGAGTAACAAGATAAAAGTATACACATTTATTTAATGTAAGTTTTATGTGACACAGGAAGCTTCATAAAAAAATGAGGACCTGAAGAAATAGTTAGATCTGAGTGGCTTTTGTGCTTGGATTGGTGAAGAGTGGGCAGTCATGTAGAAAGGTGACAGGTCAGAGTATGAGGTATGCATAATAAACTGGAGGGACTATAGCAAGCCCTCTTTGTTAGGATTCTTCTCAGCATCCACTTTGTCTTCACTGATAAAAATGTTCCCTTCCTATGGGTCTAGGGAGGGTACCTCTCGCCTGAGGGTTTTATGACCTATCTCAGAGGAGAAAGTCTAAGTAAAATTCCTATTTCTTCTGTTCTCTCAAACTATCTTATTTTAAAATATTGAACATGCCAAGGTGCCATATTTTGGAGCACTGTGTCCTCAACCCCACCACCACCTTACACAAATTATGGACTACTCATGACTCTGCTACAAAAAAAATAAAACATCACTTCCCAATCCTACATCCAGTTCTACTTCCTGCTTTTTTCTCTTCTCTTCTCTTCACAGCCAAGCTCTTTGAAAGAATAAGCTATAATTTTTACCTCCTTATTGCACATGCATTTGCCAGGAGACATATCAATAACCTCAGATAAGCAGATAATACCACCCTTATGGCAGAAATCGAAGAAGAACTAAAGAGCCTCCTCTCTCACTTGATGAAAGTGAGAGAGGAGAGTGAAAAAGTTGGCTTAAAGCTCAACATTCAGAAAAATAAGATCATGGCATCCAGACCCATCACTTCATGGCAAATAGATGGGAAAACAATGAAAACAGTGAAAGACTTTAATTTTTGGCTCCAAAATCACTGCAGATGGTGACTGCAGCCATCAAATTAAAAGACGCTTGCTCCTTGGAAGAAAAAGGCTGGATGAAGCGCAAGCTGGAGTCAAGACTGCCGGGAGAAATATCAATAACCTCAGATAAGCAGATAATACCACCCTTATGGCAGAAATCGAAGAAGAACTAAAGAGCCTCCTCTCTCACTTGATGAAAGTGAGAGAGGAGAGTGAAAAAGTTGGCTTAAAGCTCAACATTCAGAAAAATAAGATCATGGCATCCAGACCCATCACTTCATGGCAAATAGATGGGAAAACAATGAAAACAGTGAAAGACTTTAATTTTTGGCTCCAAAATCACTGCAGATGGTGACTGCAGCCATCAAATTAAAAGACGCTTGCTCCTTGGAAGAAAAGCTATGACCAACCTAGATAGCATTTTAAAAAGCAGAGACATTATTTTGCCAACAAAGGTTGGTCTAGTCAAAGCTATAGTTTTTCCAGTGGTCATGTATGGATGTCAGAGTTGAACTATAAAGGAAGCTGAGCACAGAAGAGCTGATACTTTTGAACTGTGGTGTTGGAGAAGACTCTTGAGAGTCCCTTGGACTGCAAGGAGATCCAACCAGTCCATTCTAAAGGAGATCAGTCGTGAATATTCATTGCAAGGACTGATGCTGAAGCTGAAACTGCAATACTTTGGCCACCCATTTCTTTTTCTTGGGGATGGTCTTGATCCCTGTCCCCTGTATAATGTCATGAATCTCCATCCATAGTTCATCAGGCACTCTGTCTATCAGATCTAGTCCCTTAAATCTATTTCTCACTTCCACTGCATAGTCATAAGGGATTTGATTTAGGTCATACCTGAATGATCTAGTGGTTTTCCCCACTTTATTCAATTTAAGTCTGAATTTGGCAAAAAGGAGTCATGATCTGAGCGACAGTCAGCTCTATGTCTTGTTTTTGCTGATTGTATAGAGCTTTTCCCTCTTTGAAAGAAGAAAAAAAATCACAGCAGAAATGAAGTCATAAGGGCTGAGGAAAGTATGAAAGACTAGTTGGAACAGAAATAGATATACCTTCAGTTCAGTTCAGTTCAGTTCAGTCACTCAGTCGTGTCCAACTCTTTGCGACCCCATGAATTGCAGCACGCCAGGCCTCCCTGTCCATCACCAACTCCCGGAGTTCACTCATATTCATGTCCATCGAGTCAGTGATGCCATCCAGCCATCTCATCCTCTGTTGTCCCTTTCTCCTCCTGTCCCCAATCCCTCCCAGCATTAAAGTCTTTTCCAATGAGTCAATTCTTCACATGAGGTGGCCAAAGTACTGGAGTTTCAGCTTTATCCTCATTCCTTCCAAAGAAATCCCAGGGTTGATCTCCTTCAGAATGGACTGGTTGGATATACCTTAATGGAAGGTAAATCAGGTGAGATATCCCCTGGTCATGAGAGAGACAGATGCATGTCTCCAAAAACTCATGAATGATCTCAAGGCAGAATGAAGTTAAAAAGTCTACTACAGTCAAAAGTGGTGCTGGTCAATTGAGGTATTTTGGCTACCTCACTCCTTTCTCCCAACTCTTCCCACCTTGCAAGAGTCTGAGAGCAGGTTAGAAAGATAAGAGGAATGTTAGAGAAAGCCAGTGGTACTCTCCTGCCCCATCTCTCCAGCCTGCAGTGAGCCAGAAGTGAGAAAGGGGAGAAATGAAATTTTAAGGATTTCTTATTATATTGGAAGGAACATTTGAATGGCTTACTATAAGACCTTTTTATTAACTGAAAGTGATCAGAAAAGTCACAGGGCTCACACTAAGTCTCACAGAGATTGTTCAGTTCAGTTGCTCAGTTGCATCCGACTCTTTGCAACTCCATGAACCACAGTATGCCAGGCCTCCCTGTCCATCACCAACTCCTAGAGTTTACCCAAACTCATGTCCATTGAGTCGGTGATGCCATCCAACCATCTCATCCTCTGTCATCCCTTTCTCCCCCTGCCCTCAATCTTTCCCAGGATCAGGGTCATTTCAAATGAGTCAACTCTTCACATCAGGTGGCCAAAGGATTGGAGTTTCAGCTTCAGCATCAGTCCTTCCAATGAAATCAGGACTGATTTCCTTTAGGATGGACTGGTTGGATCTCCTTGCAGTCCAAGGGACTCTCAAGAGTCTTCTCCAACACCACAGTTCAAAAGCATCAATTCTTCTGTGCTCAGCTTTCTTCACAGTCCAACTCTCACATCCTTACATGACCCCTGGAAAAACCATAGCTTTGACTAGATGGACCTTTGTTGGTGAAGTAATGTCTCTGCTTTTTAATATGCTGTCTAGGTTGGTCATAGCTTTTCTTTCAAGGAGCAAGCATCTTTTAATTTCATGGCTACAGTCACCATCTGCAGTGATTTTGGAGCCCCCAAAATTAAAGTTTCTCACTGTTTCCATTGTTTCCTCATCTATTTGCCCTGAAGTGATGGGACTGGATGACCTTATCTTTCTGAATGTTGTGTTTTAAGCCAACTTTTTCACTCTCTTTCACTTTCATCAGGAGTCTCTAGTTCTTCTTCACTTTCTGCCACAAGGGTGGTGTCATCTGCATATCTGAGGTTATTGATATTTCTCCCGGCAATCTTGATTCCAGCTTGTGCTTCTTCCAGCCCAGCGTTTCTCATGATGTACTCTGCATAGAAGTTAAATAAGCAGGGTGACAATATACAGCCTTGACGTACTCCATTCCCGATTTGGAGCCAGTCTGTTGTGCCATGTACAGTTGTAACTGTTACTTCTTGACCTGCATACAGATTTCTCAGGAGACAGGTCCAGAGAACTTCCTAAATCATGGCTGTAGGTGTTTCCTTCTTTTTTTGATTAATTTTTTTATTGGGTGAAAGTCACTTAACACACTACTGTAACCGCAGTTGACTGTACAGTTCAGTGGCACTGAGTACACTAAGTACGTACTGCTGTGTAACTCTCACCATCACCCGTCTCCCAAGTTTTTCACCTTCCTAAACTGAAACTTTATCCCCATTAAAGCCTAACCCCCCAACCCCTCACTCCCTGGCCCCTGGCATCTAACAGTGTATTTTCTGACTGTATGAATTTGTCTATTCCAGCTATCTTATAAGTGGAATAAGTATAAGTGGAATCCAACTGTATTTTTATGCAGTGTGTGTTTACATAGAAATCTAAATAATCTAAGTTCCAGAAAGTGATAACCCTTCTTAGGAGAAAAGAGAGCCATGCCTTTGTTCATCCCTGGCAGAGTGATAAAAGTGGGAAAGTCTGATGTAGGCAGGGTTAAGGAAAAAAAGGCAAAATCTAAATAAGTTTTGAATGGCCTTCTGTAGATGGGCACAGTAGATTTAAAACCCAAGGATCTAGAAAACAAATGCACAATACAATAATTTCAAACTTGTTCTGAATTGACTGAGAATGTATGTAATTTGTATGAATTATACACAAATTGTCTTCTAAATCAGAGGGACCATAGGAGATAGAAACAATAAATTAATTAATACTATTTCATAATAATAATAATAATAAAAACCCCAAGGATTCTAGCCACAAAATAAGTCTGCACGAAGTTAGCAACTCTTTCCCTCAGTTCTTCACTAAATTCTAGGGGTTAGTATTCAGAAGACTGGGAACAGGGCAAGAGAATTGAGAGAAATCACCTCTGAGGAACCGCAAGGAAGAATGAGGAGCAGCTGCAATGGTAAGTATGTTGAGATCTTTCTGTCTATATATAATGCACACGCATGCATCACTATTGATTGTCTAAAGCAAAAGTAGTACTGGGACTTAGTGCATTTGTAAAAGTAAAGTTTATAACCATAAGAACATAAAGAATTAGAGGAGGGAATTAAGTTTGTTTACACCGATGTAGGGTTCTTTACACCAATGTAGGGTTCTTTACACTTTGCAAGATATAATTTAAATATTGTTTAAAGATAGACTCTGCTAAGTGAAAGATTCATACTGTAATATATAGAGCAAACGGTCAAAAATGCTCACATAAAAAGTCAATAGGGGGATAAATTTAAGCCAAAAAAAATCATAATCAATTTAGCCAATGGGAGTCATCAAAGAGTGGACAGAAAAACAAAGACTAAATGGGACAATCAGAAACAAACAGCAATATGGTTGATTCAGATCCAACTGTATCAAAAAGCTATATTAATTTTAAATTAAACTATCTCATTAAAAGACAAAGATTGCCACACTGGATTAAAAGTACAGGATACAATTCCATGATTTTTGCAAGAAACCTACTTTAAATATAAAGACAAAAATAGGTGAAAAGTAAAAATGTGCTATCAAATAAAAATGTAAACATTAAGCATAACAATGGTTATGTGGCTAATAATCATATCAGACAAAATAGGTTTCAAGATCAAGGAGATACCAGAGGGACGTTAATGACAAAAGGGTCAAATCATCAAGAAGACATAATGAGCATGCACCTAACAAGACGGATTCAAAACACATGGACCAAAAGCCAAGAGAATCAAAGAAAAAATTGAGAAATCTACCTATATTTTAAAAGGTGGAAATAGGAAGTTTGACACCTTTATGTCAATAACTGACAAAACTAATAGACAAAAATCTGTAATGAGATAGAAAAATGTAAAACCTATTATCAGTCCTATAACTAACTGATATTTTAGAACCATATACATAATAACTGTGATACCTCAAAGATACATTCTTTTCAAATGTACGCAGAGCATTCACCAAGGTGGAAGTACAGAGTATGTCCTCTGACCACAATATTATTAAATTAGAAATTGATCATAATAAGACATCTAGGAAATGTTCCAGTATTTCAAAATTTAGCTATACACATCTAAATAACCCATGGGTCAAAGAAGAAATCACTAGGCCCGCCATCATGCCAGCCCCTCGGATTGATGTATCATGTCTCAGGTGGGAGGGACAGTGATTCCAGGGGGAAGCTGCCATTTGGGAGAAATTGTCTAGTCTTCCATTCCAGAAAATCCAGCAAAGCATCACAGCGGAGGACCGTCAGCCCACGCCCAACATCTGCACCATCAGCATAGTTGTGGGCCAGCTCAAGGCTGATGAAGACCCCCATCATGGGGTTCCACCAGATGTTCCTATTAAAGAATATCAATGATGCTTGGGTTTGCACCAATGACATGCTCAGGCTTGCCCTGCACAACTTTGGCTGACCTCCTCCCATCCAGGCACTCATGCTGTTTCCTCCTCCCTCCTCTTCCCAATACTATTCACACGCTTCCAGATGCTCCAAATATCATTCACAAATGAGCAGGGCTGCGGTGGGCATGGGTGCAGTGTGCTGCTGCTACGAAGATGTTGTGCATGAGGTTTGGATGCTAGAATAGTTGCATCTGATAGGAGAAGTTTGTGTTGTACCAGCGCATGCCTTGGAAAGACTTAAGTAATGCAAAAGGTTATCTTTTTCTTTTTTAATCTACTGACAAGTTGCTCTAGTAACCCAAAGAACTGAAGGAGAAAGCAGCTGCCTCACCACCCAGGTATTAATTTGTTCAGATGTTTCAGTGCCTCATGAAACAATAAAATCATGAAAACTTAACAGTAAAAAAAAAAAAAAAAAAAAAAGAAGAAGAAGAAGAAATCACTAGGGAAATTAGAAAACAGTTTTAACAGTGGTAATGAAAATACCCATATTAAAATTTCTGTTGCTGCTGCTGCTGCTGCTAAGTCGCTTCAGTCGTGTCCAACTCTGTGGGACCCCACAAACGGCAGCCCACCAGGCTCCCCCATCCCTGGGATTCTCCAAGCAAGAACACAGGAGTGGGTTGCCATTTCCTTCTCCAATGCATGAAAGTGAAAAGTGAAAGTGAAATCGCTCAGTCGTGTCTGACTCTTTACGATCCCATGGACTGCAGCCTACCAGACTCCTCTGCCCACGGGATTAAATTAAATCAAATCTTAGAATGTACTTTATTACTTTAAACACCTTTATTAGAAAATAAAAATGATGTTGATCATCTGAGTTTCCACTTTGGAAGCCAGAAAAGAAGAAAACATTAAAGCCAAAATAAATACTGTAACGGAAATAATATATATGAGAGTAGAAATTAATTAAAAATTAAATTTAAAAAATGGGTTATTAAAAAAGACCAAATAATAGAGA
Organism: Oreotragus oreotragus; assembly: GCA_006410675.1. Lineage (NCBI taxonomy): Eukaryota > Metazoa > Chordata > Mammalia > Artiodactyla > Bovidae > Oreotragus > Oreotragus oreotragus. Next base: position 216,936 of record SJYX01002098.1, read on the forward strand.
AAATCGATGAAGTCAAAGTTGTCGTTTAAAAAATTAATATAATTGATAAACTTTAGCAAGATTGATCAGAACACACATACACAGGAGAGAGAGAGAGATAAACAATGGTAACAAGAATAAAAGGCAGATTTATCACTAACCCACATTCAAAACATAGTAAGGGACATTATAAGCAATTTATGCCAAATTGTCAAGAACTGTAAAGATTTCACTATATTTGCAAGCTAATGAGTTAGTCTGCCGGTCTCATATGAGTGGCAGAAGACACAAAATTCTTGGGTCAGAGACAAAGTCTGTTATTATTCATAACACAACAAGCCTTGTGAGCTTCAAGTTTGAGTAGGTTCTTCCTTGATCCTTAAAATCGACTGGGTGACACAGGCAGGTCAGAGAGATAATGTACACATGGTTGGCTTGTGTCATAGCTGTGTAATCCCAAGGTTAGGAAACTCCAGTCATTGATAAAGAGCAAACTTGCCTGCCTTTTGCCAGACAAAGACATTATCTTTATTACACTGGATGGCAAACAAACCTGCCCTCTGTTCCAGACAGAGAAATAATCTCTGTCTTTCAAGGTTATGTACCATACAACTATCTTGAAGATAGCCTGGAGCAAAAGTGGTCCATGCTTCTGTTCACAAAGCCTGTAGAAATGTGACAAATCCATGGATAATTATCTTCCAACACAAATTAGATAAACTGGACAAATTCCTTAAAAAAATACAACTTACAAAAACTGTCACAAAAAGCACCCTTTTCTAGTAAATAAATTGTATTTGCAGTCAAAAACATTTCCACAGAGAAATTCCAGGTTCTATCAGTTTATCATATTAAAAAAATGTTAAGAAGGAAACTCAAAAAATAGGAATAGGAATTTACCATTTTTATGATGCTAGCATAACCCCAAGAACAATACTTGACAAAAATACTTTTTAAAGTTACAGAGCAATATCCCACATAAACACAGATCTGAATAGACAGGAAAAAAAAATAAACAGCAAATCAGTTCAGTTCAGTTCAGTTGCTCAGTCGTGTCCAACTCTTTGCGACCCCATCAATCGCAGCATGCCAGGCCTCCCTGTCCATCACCATCTGTTGGAGTTCACTCAGACTCACGTCCATCGAGTCCGTGATGCCATCCAGCCATCTCATCCTCGGTCGTCCCCTTCTCCTCCTGCCCACAATCCCTCCCAGCACCAGAGTCTTTTCCAATGAGTCAACTCTTCACACGAGGTGGCCAAAGTACTGGACTTTCAGCTTCAGCATCGTTCCTGCCAAAGAAATCCCAGGGCTGATTTCCTTCAGAATGGACTGGTTCGATCTCCTTGCAGTCCAAGGGACTCTCAAGAGTCTTCTCCAACACCACACTTCAAAAGCATCAATTCTTCAGTGCTCAGCCTTCTTCACAGTCCAACTCTCACATCCATACATGACCACAGGAAAAACCACAGCCTTGACTAGGCGGACCTTAGTCGGCAAAGTAATGTCTCTGCTTTTGAATATACTATCTAGCTTCATCATAACTTTTCTTCCAAGGAGTAAGCGTCTTTTAATTTCATGGCTGCAGTCACCATCTGCAGTGATTTTGGACCCCCCAAAATAAAGTCAGCCACTGTTTCCACTGTTTCCCCATCTATTTCCCATGAAGTGATGGGACTGGATGCCATGATCTTCGTTTTCTGAATGTTGAGCTTTAACCCAACTTTTTCGCTCTCCTCCTTCACTTTCATCAAGAGGCTTTTTAGCTCCTCCTCACTTTCTGCCATAAGGGTGGTGTCATCAGCATATCTGAGGTTATTGATATTTCTCCCGGCAATCTTGATTCCAGCCTGC
>SJYX01002098.1:221635-236701 GCA_006410675.1 Oreotragus oreotragus
ACTGACCTTTTCCAGTCCTGTGGCCACTGCTGAGTTCTCCAAATTTGCTGGCATACTGAGTGCAGCACTTTCACAGCATCATCTTTCAGGATTTGAAACAGCTCAACTGGAATTCCATCACCTCCACTAGCTTTGTTCTTAGTGATGCTTTCTAAGGCCCACTTGACTTCACATTCCAAGATGTCTGGCTCTAGATTAGTGATCACATCCTCATGATTATCTGGGTTGTGACGATCTTTTTGTACAGCTCTTCCGTGTATTCTTGCTACCTCTTCTTAATATCTTCTGCTTCTTTTAGGTCCATACCATTTCTATCGTTTATCGAGCCCATCTTTGCATGAAATGTTCCCTTGGTATCTCCAATTCTCTTGAAGAGATCTCTAGTCTTTCCCATTCTGTTGTTTTCCTCTATTTCTTTGCACTGATCGTTGAAGAAGGCTTTATCTCTTCTTGCTATTCTTAGGAACTCTGGATCCAGATGCTTATAACCCAGCAATGTATTAAAGTGCATGCTAATGTGTGTTTTATTTCAGAAATATAAAGTTAATTTATTTGAAAAATCAATGATTGACACTAATAGACTAAAGGATAAAAATAATGTTAATAAATGCTGAAAAACATTCAACAAATTCAGTTTTTATTTGTAACAGAAATTCTCAACCAATGAGGAATAGAGGAGAAATTTTCTAATGGGGTAAAGGTTAGATATGGAAATCTGTAAGTAATATCACATAGAATAAAACAAAAACCACTTTTTCTCTATGATCCAGAATAAGGCAAGAATATATACTCTTACCACTTCTATTAAACAATGTACTAAAGTCTAGTCTAGTGCAATAAGAAAAGGAAATAAAAAGCATAAAAATTGGAGAAAAGAAAGTAAAACTCTCACTATTTACAGATTACATATTTCTAAGTGTAACTGTAACTTAAAATACTTTGAAAATGATGAAAAACTAATAGAACTAACAACTAAACCTAAGGTGTTATGGTACATGACCAATTTGCAAATCCATTTTATTTCTATATAAAATAGCAATAAAGAATTGGAAAAGTAACTGAATTTAAAGTGCTATTTATAATAGCATTTAAACACTAAAATATCTGAAAATCAAACTAATGAAGGATACTCAAAACCTACATACTGTAAATTACCAAAGACTGCTGAAAAATTATAGACAACACAGGGGGAGATGTATATGGTGTTTATCAATGAAGAACTCAATATATCTGTTCTCTCCAGATAAGATAAGATATCTGTTAAGATATCTGTTCTCTCCAAGCTTATCTACAGATTCAATAGAATCTCAAACAAATTCAGCAAAGTTTTTTTTAAGAAATTCAAGTTGATCCTATTCTTTTTCCCTGATAATACTAATGATCAAGAAGAGACAAAACAACTTTGACAATGAACAAATTTGACAGTTTGGAAGACTTACATTACCCCAAAGCAGTAATTGTTATCAAACTATAGTTACCAAAATAGTTCAAGATCACAAGGATAGACAAATAAATCAATGCAACAGAATATAGAGCAGAGTTATTGACCTACACGATTAATTTCTGACCAAGACACTGAGTCAATTCAATGGGAGAAAGAAACGTCTTTTTAACAAATTGTTGTTCAGTTGCTAAGTTTTATCTAACTCTTTGCCACCCCATGGACTGCAGCACACCAGATTTTCCTTCACTATCTCCTGGAGTTTGCTTAGACTCATTCTAAGCAATGATGGTTGGTGATGCCACCCAACCATCTTATCCCCTGTCATCCCCTTCTCCTCCTACCCTCAATCTTTCCCAGCATCAGGGTTTTTTCCAGTGAGTTGACTCTTTGTATCAGGTGGCCAAAGCATTGGAGCTTCAGTTTCAGCATCAGTCCTTTCAGTGAATATTCAGGGTTAACTTCCTCGAGGATTGACTAGTTTGACCTCCTTTTACAAACAGTGGGAGGAAAATTGAATATCTGTATAGAAAATAAAGCAAAAAGAACCTTATAACGACTGCTGTGGTATACCATACAGATTCCTCCTTCAGACTCATTTTCTCTGCCACTGGAGTGCTGGCTGCTGACGGCTCACCACTGAACCCCTTATTCTCTGGGAATTGTGGCCAACCAATGTTACACCTTCTTCCTGGTGAAAGCTGGGATCCAGTAATTGGGTAATATAGAGGTCCAATGGCCATCCCTATTGACTCACTGGGGACAATGCTGAAGAACCACCCCAAATTCCAAGCTCCTTCTAGGAGTAACTGAGGCCCCTTTTGCATCATAGTTCACTTTCTCCTTCTGCTCAATTCTGCTTCTTTCATCTTTTACTTTTCCTGACATAACACACTAATAAACCTGCATGTGAAAATGTTTCATGGAGAACTCAGTCTACAGCAGACTCAACCCTTACTTTATTTCATACCAACAGAAATAATTTGAGATGGATTACAGATCTAAGGGTAAAAGTAAACACTAAAACTTCCAGAAGAACTCATGGGAGAATATCTTCATGATTTGGGGCTAGTCAAAGATTTCTTAGGACATAAAAGGCATTATATGTAAGAGGCAAATATTGATAAAATTGGAATCCATCAAAATTAAAAGTGCCTGCTCATCAAAAGATGCCATCAAGAATATGAAAGACAAGTCACAATTCGGGTGCAGGGTGGTGGGAGGCAGGGAGGGAAGAAAACTTAAAATACGTGAAAGAAATAACTTATATCCAGAAATATAAATAACTCTTTACAAATCAACACTATAAAGACAAGTAGTTCAATAAAATGAGTAGACTAAAAGAGATTTATGATAAGCACATATAAAGATGTTGAGCAACAGTTGTTATCATGGAAATACAAATTAAAATCAAAACAAGATATTGTTTTGCAACCACAGAGAATGGCTAAAATTTAAGAAGACTAACATAAAGCAAGAATGTGAAGCACCTAGAACTCAATTGTTGGTACACTATAAAACTTTATAAAAACTATGAAAAACTGTTTTACTGTTTTTTATACACTTAAATGTACATCTACTCCCATGACTCAACAATCCCACTTCTAGGTAGGAAATGACATTTTATATTCATATACACACAAAATGTGTACAAATATGTTCCTGGGCCTTCCTGGTGGCTCAGATGGTAAAGAATCCGCCTGCAATGTAGGAGACCTGTGTTTGACCCCTGAGTTGGGAAGATGCCTCAGAGAAGGGAATGGCTGGCTACCCACTCCAATATTCTTGCCTGGAGAATTCCACAGACAGAGGAGCCTGTCGGGCTACAGTCCATGAGGTCGCAAAGATTCAGACACGACTGAGCAACTAACACTTCACTTTCACAAAAATGTTCCTAGTAGCCTTATTCGCAATGGTCAAAAGTTGGAAACAACCCACGTATGCGTCAACAGAACAGAAATGGGTCTTTAAAATATGTGTTGAATGAGAAAAGCCAGACTCAAACGAATCATGGTGTTTTATTTCCTTTATATGAAGTCTACAAAGAGAAAAATTAATCGGTGGTAATAAAAATTGCATCATGCTTTCAGTTGTGGTTGAAATGTTCTAAAGTGTTTTACTTGCACAGTTTTAAAAAGATTTTTTTAAAAAAGGGTTCTCCGAACAAAAGACACAGAAGGTATTTTTTTAAAAATTCACAATGGACTATGACTCAGCCATAAAAATGAATGAAAGATGCCATTTGTAGCAACGTGGATGGACCTAGTGATTACCATATTGTTGCTGTTTGGTCGCTAAGTCATACCCAACCCTTTGGCAACCCCTGTAGCCCACCACGCTCTTCTGTCCCTGGGATTTCCCAGGCAAAAATACTGGAGCAGATTGCCATTTCCTTCTCAAGGGATCTGCCCAACCCAGGGGTCAAATCCATGTCTCCTGCTGGGCAGACAAATTCTTTACCACTGAGCCAATGATCATATTAAGTGAAGTAATTCAGACAGAGAGAGACAAATGTATGATATCGCATATATGTAGAATTTTTTTTTAGATGACACAAATGAACTTATTTACTAAATAGAAATAGACTCACAGATATAAAAATGAAGCTTATGGTTACCAAAAGGCATGTGGGGAGACATAAATTAGGAGTATGGGGTTAACATATATATATTACTATATATGAAATAAACAATCAAGTCCTACTGTATTGCACAGGGGACTATATTTGATATCTTGTAATAACTTATAATGAGAAGAATCCAAAAAAAAGTTAACAAGGTTATATTTAGTCTTTTCAGAGTGAGAAAAACAGAAGTTTCCTCACACAATTATGTCTTCAAGGTATCACATATCTGACAAGTTCTATTATAAAAATCAAGAATAACTTTTTCCTAAAGAGTGAACACCTTAATAGAAAGGACTCGAGACTTCATTTATTTTGAAGACTAGTGCTAAACAGAATGTTGCCTCGTTTTCTTTTGTTTGATTTGGTGTATCTCAGAAGGCAAAGTGTTTGTTGTTGTTATTTTGTTTGTTTTTTCACTATGGTGTACAATGCATTAGTCATTTGGTGGCAAGACAACGAAATCAATTTTGCTTTCTCAAAACAAAAGAACCCCTTCCTGACCCTGTAGATTCTTGGGAAGAATATCAAGGTTGTTCTTTCTTTGTTGTACCACACCGTCTCACTCTTGATAAGTGAAAGCCCTCCCTGACAGTTGCTAAGAGATCAAGAAATATGATGAATCTTATTTTAATTATAGTAGTCTTCTTAATAGCTTCCTTCTGTGGTTTTCTTCCGGGAACAGTGCTATTCCCACTAAGGGGCACTTAGAGGTATGTAGGTATATTATTTTGTTGTCATAGTGACCAAACAGCACTGCTAGTGTTTCATAGTTGGGGACCAGAGATATTAAGTATCTTGTGACTTACACGATGTGTGAGTGCTAAGTCGCTTCAGTTGTGTCTGACTTTTTGCCACCTTATGAACTGCAGCCCTCCAGGCTCCTCTGTCCATGGAATTCTCCAGGCAAGAATACTGGAGTAGGTTGCCATTTCCTTTTTCAGCAAATCTTCTTGACCCTGGTTCAAACCCAGGTCTCCCGCATTGCAGGAAGATTTTTTTTTTTACCATCTGAGCCATCAGGGAAGCCCAAGGAAGCACCTACTCATCTTTAAAAGCCTTAGCTCACATGATCCCCTCTTCACAACTTTTTCTCACTACCATCACCACTGTCAGAATTAATTTCTTCTTTAGAATGTTTTGAAATTACTTACAGTCTGCCCCTCTGAAAGAATTTGATCTTTATAGCTGTAATATCTAACAATATAAAGTGTACACTCAACAAATATTTCTTGAACCACTTTAAATTTCAGTTCAGTTCAGTCGCTCAGTCGTGTCCGACTCTTTGTGACCCCATGAATCGCAGCACGCCAGGCCTCCCTATCCATCACCATCTCCCGGAGTTCACTCAGACTCACGTCCATCGAATCTGTGATGCCATCCAGCCATCTCATCCTCGGTCGTCCCACCACGTGTAAAACTTATAGCTAGTGGGAAGCTGATGTACAGCACAGGGGGCTCAGCTTGGTGCTCTGTGATGACCTACAGGGTGGGACAGGAGCAGGAGGGTGGGAGGGAGGCTCAAGAAGGAGAAGGGACATGCATACATATAGCTGATTCACTTCATTGTACAACAGAAACTAACACAACACTGTAGAGCAACTATACCCCAACTTAAAAAAAAAAAAGGCTGTGGGCTGGACAGCTAATGTGAACCCAGTAAATAATGTGACCCAGATCTACATAAGATATTGTAAAATATCTTATTGTTTTTAAATATAAGGTTATAAGAAATTAAAAATTTCAAATCACCCATAAAAAAAAAAGATTTGAAAGCCTAGAGTATCTGGACCCATGGAAGGACCACATATGTGCACAAATTATGAGCAACCTGTTATTCTAGTGAAAGACACAAAGGCAGTGACAGAATATACAGAAAGAATGATTTGGTTAAGACAATGGCATTTTGCGGTTAGAGGATGTTCGATGGTATTTTGCCCACTTTGTAAATCAATAGTCCACTAGAAATAGTCTTGCAGAGCAAACCCCGGGTACATGCTCACATTGGATTATTTGTCATGTATGAAAATTGAAGACCTCATGAAAGTTGATCAATTGATTTGTTGAGAACAATTGAGCCCAATTTTTACAATAAGAATGACATACAGATCTTTATTTCTACTAGAAACACCTCCAGAGTGGACTAAGTGATTTTTCTACCTTCAGTTCTTCTTGAGTCAGAAACAATAACCCATGGCCACGGAGGCTCAGTGAATAGTTTGAGTTCAGTCTAGATGCTCTTCTGCGTGTCCTGTGATATTGTCCTCATTCACTTTTGGCCCACAGCAGTTTTCTTCTTGCTTCGGGGCCCCTGTTTTAGTCTTTGCTTATGCACTTGCTCTGAGTCTATATAGTATCTGCCTCTGAGTTTCTCTCTGCTGTGATCGGAGACCTTAGCTGTAATGGTTGCGTTCTCCTGGTATGATCAGGGCTTGCCCTGTTGCTACGGTAATGAAGCAGGCTTGTAAACCCCTTTGGGGATAGAATAGCCTCTTCCTGTTTGGAAGAGAACATGTCTCTCATCCAGATATGCATAAGCAACACTACATTTTCGGTATAACACAAACTTTCTACTGGCAAGAGTAACTCTAGTGTTGGGGTATTTACTTTATGTAGGTTATTCAGGATAATGTAGTGTATGTCACACAGGATGGATGAGGGATGAGAGAAAGGATCAGAGTGGACAGAGATGAGTGAGATAGAGAAAACATCCTAAATTTTGTGTCAGGTTTTAGCGTTCAGTGGAGGGAGGGTCAATGGTTAATCCAGATAAGGGAAATAGCATGGTAAGGGCACAGTGATAGGATAGACAAGGAATCCCAGGAAAATTAGGCAATTTCACCAAAGGAGAGTACTACTGTGCTGCTATCAAGTTTTCATCATGAGTCAGAATAGTAACAGCGGCCCAACAGCTGACTTGTATGGTGTGCCGAGCAGGAGAACCACTGGACTGAAAGCATCACGTATGTTAGCTCATTTCACTTTCAGAACCCTGCAGAGCAGGCACTGTTCTTATCTACTTTGTACAGGTGAGGAACTCAGACCTGTGGTGTTGAAACAATTTGCTCAAGGTGAAACATTCCTAAGTGGCAGACCCTGGACACAAATTCAAGAGTTTGACTCAGGGAGCACATGTGCTTGTTTTGAAGACACACCATCTCCCTTAACTATTCAGATAGATTCATAGTTAATGAGATATTGACTAGTTAATTAAGAGCATCAGAGCCTTTTCTGGGGTTGATTTCTTCTTCTTCGAGTGCATACGATGTCAAAACACAGCCTGACAAAGCTCATCACACATTATGCTGAAGAAAAGAACCTAAAAATCAATCTGGGTAGTCTCTCCTGCCGTGTTAACCACAAAATTTAAAGAAAGGGGTAATGGGTAGGAAACTTTCAGTTAGCTATGCCTAATCATCTGACCTTCCAAGTCTTTTAGCTTCTCTTACAGCTTGAGGCTCCTGATTTGGTCTCATCCCCTATAGGGATGAGACAGGGCTTTTGGAGTTCTGGCCACATGAGAAGCAGAAAAACTCGGACTAAATGCTTAGCCAGATAAAGAAGCAGGTAGATACTTGGAAAGGTTGGTCCTTTGCAATTTTTGCAAAGATTTCAAGATACAGAACCCTTTTATTAGTTCATGAGACTGATAAAATGTTCACTTTGATTTAAAGTCTACTTTGATATGATTTCCTCCTCCAGATCTGGAAGATAATGTCTGTTCATGATTCTTGACCTTGCCAGGGGTCACAGGATTCCTCTGATGCTCTCTTGAAAGGTGTTTTCTGAGTTGTTGAATTTTAAAGTGCCCAATACTCCCAGTATAAACCAGGAATAAATTTTTGTTCCCTCCCATATTTATATAACTTGAAGTAAATACCTGTCCTTCCACCTTTTATCATCTATTCTGCACTGAATCTGTTTTAATTGGATGTATATAACCTAAAAAATTAAACACATGGGACTTCCCTGGTAGTCCAGGGCTAAGACTCCATGCTCCCAATGCAGGGGGCCCAGGTTCAATCCCTGGTCAGGGAACGAGATCCCACATGCTATAATGAAGAATTTGCTTGCCACAATGAAAAGATCCTGTGTGCCGCAACTAAGACCTGGCACAGCCAAATGAACAAATAAATCAGAAAAAATTAAACACATGACCTTAGGAGCCAGAGGCCAGCTAGGTTTTCAGTTCTTGGAATAGACTGTAGTTACTTGATATTAGATCAGACAGAGAATTCACAGAATGAGAGAGGATTCCTTTTGCCTGGGGGTAGAATGGATCCCGCAATGGAAAAAAAACAAAACTCCTGACATGGTTAATAGAGCACACTTAGCAGAAGACGGACCTTCTGGATCAAACACTGTGCAGATTAAAATTTCTTTCAATTCCCACAAGAATGAGGCTCCAACATCAATGAAGTTTTGTCCATTACCTTAATCTATTTGAAACACCAATTAGCCAAGGCCAACAGCTTTTGTTAACAGAGCAGAACAAGAAGAGAGGTATAAGTTAAACACAAAGCTTGGATTTTCTAAGATTTCTTCCATGAGTCGGCCCTTAAACTACACTGGGCATTTTATAAATTCTCTTTATTCCGTGTCTAAGGCCCATCGAGGATGATTTAATGAGTAATACACATGCTTGTGTTTGTTTATGCTTTCTCGCCATTATCAGGAGCACTGGCTCAGTGAAACATTCACCGTATGCCTGACCTGGTGAACAATTACACTTCCACTGTCAAAGTTGCTTTTTAGAAAAAGTTATTAGATGTGCTTAGCATTTCTTAGCATTATGACAAAGTAAAAAGCTATTGCTTGAGATAAAACATGAACATACACATTGTCAGCTACTAATTTTCGGGTTGCTTGTACATATTATCCCTCAAAAATACAGAATACTTGGTTTGAGATAAAACAGCTTTCTTTCCTGTTTTTCACTATTTTCATGAGAAATATCCAGTTTTCCTAATTAAACTGAATCTCGCAGGATCCTCTGGAGTCCCTGGTTTTTTATTTCTTGTTGTCATCTCACTGCTAATAATTAGTATGAATGTCTGTTGGTTGATCCTAATGTTTTTCTTATTCAGACCTTTATTCTTCACTTTTCTCCTTACTTTGGAGTAGAGGTATAACCTTTCATGCCTGGCACTATAGTACACCACCAACAATATTTCAAGCCCCTAATGTCTTTCTTATACAACCCTACTTGTATCTTGTCATCAGTTTGTCCTACTTTCTTGCTTTCATAGTATCTTTATCTGCCCCAAAGTCTCCTTTTGGCCCCAAATACCTACTAGGGGGTTAATGTCTTTGACAGCCAAGTCCTTCACCATGTAACCTTATTTCCCCATGATTCCTGCACAAACACCCTTTATCTAAGAAGCTGATGCTATGAAACATGTCTTCTGTACTTGTGTTTCCCAGTTTATATGTTAACCATTTAAAATGTTCCAGTTTCTCTATAAAAACACAGACTCTCTCTAAAGTTCTCTTTGACCAGATCAGACCACATTAACCCTTTTCTGCTCTGAACATCCAGAGCAATTTTTAAAATAATCTGAGTCATACTTCAGTTAGATATTTAATATTGAATGGCTTTTATAAAATATTTTATAAATTAAAAAATACATAAGCTAAAGTTCTGGAAAGTAGAGACATTTGCTGATACTTCTTTGTATCACTTGTGACACTGAAATCATCACCCTAAATGTGCAAGGGGTGCAATAGTTTTTTTCTTTTTAATTTTTCAGCTGCACTGCTCAGCATGAGGGCTCTTAGTTTCTCAACTAGGGATTGGAAGCAGAGTCTTAACCACCAAACCACCAGGGAGACCCTGCTCAATAAGTATTTTTATGGAACTTTTTAATCAGGTGACATCTAAAATACTTGATTAATCAGAATGTTCTATTCCTTGTTTAATTTGAGCCTTATTTACAGATTTAAACTTACGTTACAGATAGATTTTATCTGTATACTGCAGGATGTTTGCATATTGTATTTATAATCAATATAAACAATAAAAACATAAGTATATGTACTCATAATGATCTATTTTCTGCTCTTATTTCATTGGACTGTAGATTTCTTGATAAAGAGAATCCAATATTGGTCTGGTACAGATTACTTCCCTAAAGAGTTATACGATATGAGGGGGAGGGATAAGTGAGGGGCTTGGGTTGAACTCAGGCCCTCTACTACATATAAGACAGATACTGACAGGGACCTGCTATATCGCATGCGGAGCGCTACCCAATATTCTGTGATAACCTATATGAGAAAAGAACCTAACAAAAATAAATATATGTTTAGCAATCACTGTGTTGTACCTCTGAAACAAACACAACATTGTCAATCAACTGTGTAAAGAGCCTACTCATTGGAAAAGACCCTGATGCTGGGAAATATTGACGGCAGGAGGTGAAGGGGGTGATAGAAGATGAGATGGTTGGATTGCATCATCGACTCAATAGACGTGAGTTTGAGCAAACTCCAGGAGACAGTGAAGCCCAGCGTAGCCTAGCACACTACAGTCCGTGGGGTCCCAGAGAGTCAAACATGACTTTACAACCAAACAACAACTCCAATAAAGTTAAAATATTAGGAAAAAAGAAGACATACAGTTACATAAAACTCTTGGATACTGATGGAATTGTAAGGCAATGGAGATACGGTATAAATTCCAAGAATCCTGAAATTTAGTTGTAAGATTTAATCTAGTGACATCCAGGGGAAAAAAGAAACATACAAGGGACCTCAATAGACACTAAACTACCCCAATGNCATGACTTTACAACCAAACAACAACTCCAATAAAGTTAAAATATTAGGAAAAAAGAAGACATACAGTTACATAAAACTCTTGGATACTGATGGAATTGTAAGGCAATGGAGATACGGTATAAATTCCAAGAATCCTGAAATTTAGTTGTAAGATTTAATCTAGTGACATCCAGGGGAAAAAAGAAACATACAAGGGACCTCAATAGACACTAAACTACCCCAATGAAAAATCATTTTCTGGGTTCCCTTTATATCTAACTTAAGCCTTACAAGTAGGAACTCTTAAAAGACTTACTCTGCGGTGTGGTTCCTTGGCCCAGACTCTTTTTCAGAAATACATTATGCATGTCACTGTTCAGGTGTAAACAGAACTGTGGTATTTCAGGGCTCACCAGATCATTCATGGACCCAGGAAATGATCTGACTCAGTTTCTGTCCCTGAAGACGTTTTTCTCCCTCTATTTATTTCAATAGATTCATAATTCTTTATAATGAAAGACGCCAGGGCTCTGGTCAGCAACAATTCATGTACTGACACTTCTCTGTGCTAAGTCTGAACCTGAGTCTCCTGCACTGCAGGCAGATATTTTACCATGTGAGCCAGGGTGGTTTAATACTTGGGTTGGGAAGATTCCCTGGAGGAGGGAATGGCAACCCACTCCAGTATTCTTGCCCGGAGAATTCCACGGACAGAGGAGCCTAGTGGACTACAGCCCATGGAGTCACAAGGAGTAGGATGCAACTGAGCCATTTTCACTTTCATTGCTGTTTCATTTTATCTGGAGAGGTTCAGTTCAGTTCAGTTTAGTTCAGTCATGTCCGACCCTTTGCAACCCCATGGACTGCAGCAAGCCAGGCTTTCCTGTCCATCACCAACCCAAAGCTCAAACCCATGTCCATTGAGTCAGTGATGCCATCCAACCATCTAGTCTTCTGTCCCCTTCTCCTCCTGCCTTCAATCCCTCCCAGCATCAGGGTCTTTTTCCAATGAGTCAGTTCTTCGCATCAGGTGGCCAAAGTATTGGAGATTCAGCTTCAGCATCAGTCCTTCCGATGAGTATTCAGGACTGATTTCCTTTAGGATGGACTGGCTGGATCTCCTTGCTGTCCAAGGGACTCTCCAGNTCCAATGAGTCAGTTCTTCGCATCAGGTGGCCAAAGTATTGGAGATTCAGCTTCAGCATCAGTCCTTCCGATGAGTATTCAGGACTGATTTCCTTTAGGATGGACTGGCTGGATCTCCTTGCTGTCCAAGGGACTCTCCAGAGTTTTCTCCAACACCACAGTTTAAAAGCATCAATTTTTCAACACTCAACTTTCTTTATAGTCCAACTCTCACATCTATATGCAACTACTGGAAAAATGGAAAGCTACAAATTCTTTCTCAGATGTGATTTAGATTCTGCCAATTAAACATGCTGGATTAGGAAAGTGCAAGTGAGGTAGAAGCAATCTTCCTGCAGCTTTTGTTTGTCTCTGAAGGGTAGCACGGGCAGTGTTTTCCTGAGGCAGTTTCTAGTTAACATTCTCCTGATGTCCAGGTTGTGTGTAGCTGCTTACCTAGGGCAGCTCCCAAAGCTGCTAAAGTTGTGGCCCCCTAGTGGCTGGTCCCATGGTGTTCTGGAAGTCATCCCAAGATACCCAGCCTAAGAAGCTGCTTCTTCAACTTACCACTGATTATCTTTGTATTAAATGCCTCTATGTTTCAAATTTCTAGAACATTTTGTTTCTTCTGCTAAACCTAACTGATGTATATGCCCGGATCTCAGCTTTGAGAGAGCCTGAAATGAAACATATTTTAGCCCCTAACCATCAATGCCTGATTCTAGACCAGTTACCAGCAGCCTCACAGCTTCAACTGCAAATACTGTCTTACTTTTCTGCTCTGTTTGAGTAAACTGAGAGGATTATCTTCTTCCTAAGCTCAATCAGCCGTTTTTTCTTTATTCCTTTTATATTTTATTTCTCATTGCTATGGGCTGGAAGAGAGGAAGAGATGGCAGAGCACAAACTTATTATAACATCTTAACTGGTAGTCCCTTTTAAAACTTGAGTTTACTTTAGATTTGTGACCAGAACTCCAAGGAGCAATCAATACCACTTCTTTGAATTCTACTACACTTTGATGGTAAATTCACTAAACAAAGAACTTCAACACTTCCCTTTACAAATGCTCCCAACTCCTCACATTCTTATTTAATTGGTCATGGGAAGAAAGCGGAAGCCATCAAAATGCAACTCCCTTCTCTTCTCCATCACTGTACCTCCTGATCTGTACTTCTGTTTCTGTCCTCTAGACCAGAAGTCAGCAGACTTTTGTGGTAAAGTCCCAGACAGCAAAAATTCCAGGCTCTGTGGGCATAAGTTCCCTGTCGCAACTTCTCAAGGTTGATCCTGCAGCGTGAAAGCAGTGGTAGACAGTAAGTTGTCAAGTGGATGTGGCATGTAAAACGTTGTTTATGGAAACAGATGCTGGTTTGGATTTCAGGCCCTACTTCCCTAACTCCTGCCATTGCTTCTTGAGTTATCTTTTCTCTCCCGACCCATGTTTTCCTTCCTCTCTATCAATTGCCTTGCAAACATCTCAAGAAAATAGTTATGACATTTTTGGACACCAGGTCCTCCTGCAGCTCTGGTCTCTCTTTCCTTTATCTCATGGCCAGTGTTTTCAAATGAATTCCTCACTCTCATCCTCTCTACTCCCTTGTTGTCTATTCGTTCTTCAATCTTTTCTTTTTGAAGGGGCTATGTTTAAAGTGGCCTCAACTCTCAAGAATCCCTAACTTACCCCTCTATTTTCCTTACAGTACTGCCACTCTGTAATCATTTGTTTGTTTTCTTTTGGTGCAACCCCTTCCTCATCTTTCAGAGTGAAAGTTTCATGAGGGTAAGGGCCTGGTCTGGTTTGGTGGTCACTTAATCACTGGGTACCCTAATTGTAGATGGCAGCAGGCCCATAACTACCTGTTGGGTAAATGGATGGATGGATGGATACAGTGTATCATTTCAGATGTTGTCATGTGCTGTCCATATCCCCTTTCTGGAATGGATTTCCCCAGATGTTGAGGGTGCTTCTGGCAGGTGGATCATTGCTTGTGCCTCTGCTGAAAGGAATCCCATTGTCCAAAGTCATGGCCTCTTCCTAGGTGGACTCCATCCANGGGTGCTTCTGGCAGGTGGATCATTGCTTGTGCCTCTGCTGAAAGGAATCCCATTGTCCAAAGTCATGGCCTCTTCCTAGGTGGACTCCATCCAATGATTAATCAGTGTGGGAATGACAAGGGCCTGGTCCCCTCACTTAAATGCAGGACCATTCTGAAGGGTAACCCCAGCTTTAGGGCTTCTTATAGAGCCAGCTGAAAACTGTTGGGACTACAGCAAATCTCAGCTCCTCTCTCTGTTCAATCCTGCTTCTAGCTCTTTCCTTCTTTTCCCTGGATGTACATTCCAAGGGCACTCTCAGATAAATCTCCCATATTCCAATCTCTATTTTAGAGTCAGCATCCTTAGGGAACTCACCCGGTGACATCTGCCAAAATTTAATTGATCTGTAAATGGCAACTTGGGATTCAAACCAATTTTATTGAATTTTAAAGTCAGCACAGTTTTCTTCATCTGTTTGTTGGAAGTATTACATGACTCTCTAGTTTTAAAATAAAATCCCATTCTTTTTTTTTTTTTTTTTTTACTAAATAATGCTTTTCACAAAAACACATGGATGAGTATTATTCCAAAGTTTTCCTTTAAATAGCTTCTAAAGTGTAGGAAAAGGAGAAGACGATGCAAAGGTCCTCCATGTTTCATTTCTACTACATAAACATAAAGTCAAGCACGGTAAGCTCAACCACATCATTAATTGCCAACCTTTAATTAAAGGTATCATCCATCATTAAGGACTTAGCTTTAGTAAAGTAAATGCAAAATTAGATAAGCACAGCTATTACCTTAATATGAAGCTAATGTAGCTCCTTATTTAATGATTACATAAATGGGCTCCCAAGCAGAAGACTGATATTTGCATCACTACAATGCTTGTTGAAAGGAAACCTCTATGTCCACAATCCTTCCTTGTGAAGAAGTGAACACACATGCACAAAATCTTCCAGAGCCATATGTATTTCTGGACTGGAAACAGTCAGGAATGACCCGGATAGTCTCCTCTAGAGTCAGGTCTTCCAGAAGCTTCCAGAAGCTAGAATCAGGAGCTGTATCTCTTGTCCAA
>SJYX01002099.1:5310-35435 GCA_006410675.1 Oreotragus oreotragus
TGGGCAAAGCTGAAACCCCCACAGTGACAGCTACTTAAAAATAGTTTGTAATATCAGTTACACTGTGACTTGGCCTTCATTCACAGACCCTGACTAAGTCAGAGAAAGCTGCTGCTAGGGATGTGGAGTACAGACAAATGCAGGTTCACTTACTAGTGATGGAGGTAGAAAAGAGAATCTGACTACAAACCAGGAAAGGCTGAGTTCAATCCTATTTCTGTAGTTCACATATCTGGGAAAACCTCTTATTTATTCATTTATTTACTGATTAATATTTTGGGCTGCACTGCGGGGCATGTGGGATCTTAATTCCCTAACCAGGGACCGAACCCACACCTCCTGCATTAGAAGTGTTGATCTTCACCCCTGGACCACTAGGGAACTCCCAGGAAAACCTGCTAGACATTCTGACCCTGCATTGCTTTTCTTGTATTATAAAATAGAAATGGGATTATATGCCTAATCCACAAAGTTATCATAATAATGATACAAATATTTTATGATATGTTGAAGAGCTTTATAAATTGACAAAGAAAATAAGAATCATGTGTTTTATCAGCAAATAGTAATTTTATACCAGGTATTCTGTGGGAGGCACAGAACTTGGCATAATTAGCTGCCTCGAATGGGTCCAGGTGTCCCATCTGTAACCTTCTGAATGGAGCTCTCAATGGAGGGTCACTTGAGTCAGGAGAGGTCACTCAAACTGACATAACAGGAACAGGGTCACCAGTCTAAAGACCTCTTCAAAAGTCCACATGGCAGCTGCTGGGGGCTCATACAACAACTGAACTGAGGATAGAGAAAGGGAGAGAGACTTGAACATTATTTTGGAGGTAACAGTTATACAACTTAGCAATTATTGTTTTTAATGAAGTAGAGGAGAAAGTGAAAGAAGGATGAGAAATTCAAATAACTCTGTGAATTCACCTCTCCTTCCATGACTGTTCAGTGGGTGTGTTTCCATCAGGATAGGAAATAAAGAAACAAAGCTGTGGAGGAGCTTGGGGTATGAATAGGTGTGTATATCTGAGTTGAGTAGCACACGGTCCAGGAGCAGTGCCCAACAGTGAATTACATCTGAAGCTCAGGAGAGAATTCAAGGCGGAGGTTTGAAAGTTATCACATTATAAGTGATAATTGAATCTGTAAGAAGAGTGCGTAAAATAAAAAAGGTGAGAAGAGACAAGTGAGATGAGAAGAGAGCCAAAGACAAAACCTTGGGGGAAAAGTGACACTTAAAAGTTAGGCAGTGAAAGAAGGATTACAAAGAGAAAGTGAATAGCAACCATAGGTCGAAAGAAAACAGAGGGTGCTCCCACAGACATCAGGAGAGAAGTATATTCAAAATGCTGCTGCTGCTGCTGCTAAGTTGCTTCAGACTTGTCTAACTCTGTGGGACCCCATAAACGGCAGCCCATCAGGCTCCCCCATCCCCGGGATTCTCCAGGCAAGAACACTGGAGTGGGTTGCCGTTTCCTTCTCCAAAGCATGAAAGTGAAAAGTGAAAGCGAAGTCGCTCAGTCCTGTCCGACTCCTAGCGACCCCATGGACTGCAGCCCACCAGGCTCCTCCGTCCATAGGATTTTCCAGGCAAGAGTGCTGGAGTGGGGTGCCATTGACTTCTCTGATATTCAAAATGGAAGTGCTCAATTTTGTCAAAAATTAGGAAGACTTGTATCAGAGCCATTAAGGACGTCCTAGTGAAATGAGCCCGTCTTTGAATACTGGGCTTGCTGGTTATGGAGGGCGATTTACACAACCTCCCCAAGCTTCAATTCCATCTTCTTATATTTGCAGGGAAAGCACATGATCTCTTCTGAAAGGGTTAAATGCTTAACCCTGTACTGATTACATAGACAGCACTCAACAGGTATTACTACTGTTGAGTAGTATTAAACAGATATTTAATTTCTCTTTATACTCAGAGAACTGAAAAGTTAATTCTCATATTTTGTAATTAGGATGTTACCTGTGTATCTTCAAGAGTAGATTTAGAGTGGTAAAGCTAGCAGTCTGACACTAACGGGTTGAAAACATTAAAGTGGACCAGATATAACTGTCATATTGAAATTACGTGGTGGTCAGCAATTTCATATCATTCACCTTAATAGGCAGTTAATTCATTGTGGATATCCTAGATGCACATTATTCTCTTAAAAGTCTTGAGATGGGTTTATGTTAATTAGTGGACATTTTCAGGGCTGAGGAGTTGGTTTTTATTCTGGTTTAGGACTGAGAGGTTTGAGTTCATTTCAAAGGAAATGAGGCAGTGCAAAGAAAAAGCGTAGAACTGTACAAGAGGATGTTTTTTACCAAAAGAAATTTGAGGAAGCTTAGAATAATTTTCATAAGCAGAGGCTTTCTCACACTATTGCTGTTGACACTGAGGAAGTTGCTTAACTTTTCTGTTCTCCAGTTTCATCCATCTTTAAAAATAACAGCGATTATGAGCTTTAATATTAATACCTTTCACGGGCAAGGAGCTGTCTAAATAATAGCACATTACTTTTGTCATCACTATTACCGTTATAATCAACATGGCCAAAGCTCTAGAGATGAGTTTCTCATAACCCAGCACAAACACATCATCAGGGGAGGTTTTACAAGTCAATGAAAACATTTGTTCCCTCCACGGCTGAGGACCACAAAAAGAACCAGTGTAAATTCCGAAATTCTACCATGAGAGCATCCATCACCTTTGAACCTCAAAGGCTTTAAGTTGCCAAAAGAGTTCAATTAGAGTGAAAATATGAGAGAGGATGTACTAGTTCCCTAGAGACCCTGCAACAAATGCTACACCCTTGAAGGCTTAAAACAGGAAAATTTATTTTCTCACAGTTCCAGAAGCCAGGAGTCCTAAATCAAGGTGTCAGCAGAGCTGCACCTCCTCTGAGGCTCCAGGGAAATATCTTTTCTTGACTCCTCCACCTGCTGATGGCTCCAGATGTCCCCTGGCTTGCAGGTGAGTGTGTGCTCAGTCGTGTCAGTCGTGTCCGACTCTTTGTGACCCCAGGGACTGTACCCTGACAGGCTCCTCTGTCCATGGGATTCTCCCAGCAAGAGTACTGGAGTGGGTTGCCGTTTCTTGCTTCAGGGGATCTTTCCAACCCAGGGATCAAACCTGCAGCCCCTGCACCAGATCCTTCACTGATATAGCAGATATATCTTAAATCCTTTCATCCTCTTCTTGTTACTCTACCAAACACTGGGTGAGATGTAGATTTTGCTCCTTCCTAGATGCCATGAGACGGAGGAGCCTGACGGGCTGCAGTCCATGGGGTCGCTAAGAGTTGGACATGACTGAACGACTTCGCTTTCACTTTTTACTTTCATACATTGGAGAAGGAAATGGCAACCCACTCCAGTGTTCTTGCCTGGAGAATCCCAGGGACAGAGGAGCTTGGTGGGCTGCCGTCTATGGAGTCACACAGAGTCGGACACGACTGAAGCGGCTTAGCAGCAGCAGATGCCATGACCTAAACAAATTTGCCTCTGTTTCAATACCTTACCCAATAGTATGCCTATTAGGTGCACAGTAAATATTATTAAATAAGAATATTTGAAATAAGCAATATAGGGTTCTACTCTCACATAGAACTTGTCTTGCTATGCACAACATTTCAGAGTAATTGTCTTTTAATTTTATCTAATTCTACTACACACATGACCATAGCTTTTGGGAATAGTGAGAGAAGTGGTAAAAAAAAAAAAGTCACAATTCAAAATGCCTACTTTGCAAATAAAATCACAAGATTTTACAGCATTTACCAGGTATATATTTTCTAAAAAATGGTTTATTTTATTTATTCTTTGTTGTTATTGTTCTTTGTTATCTTATTATTGTTGTTTAGTCTGTAAGTCATGTCTGATCCTTTTGTGACCCCATGGACTGTTGCCCACCAGGCAAGAATACTGGAGTGAGTTGCCACGTCCTTTTCCAAGGGATCTTCCCCGACCCAGGGATTGAACCCGTTTCTGCTTCCCCTGCATTGGCAGGCAGATTCCTTACCACTGAGCCACCAGGGAAGCGCTGGTTTTCTCTACTTTGTACTAATGATCTCCTTACTGAAAACATGAAGCTGAAATGATTTATGAATTTGCATTTTAACATTGACAGTATAAAAGATATACATTTCATCACTATTATGATCCATAATAATCACACATATTATGTATTATTATGGCTTCATGAGGAATAGATTTATATTATTTTCATAGACCCATCAAATCATGAATAGACAGAGTAATATATTTAGGTCAATACTTCCTTAAACTAGGACACTAAAGCTGAATTCTCAATTTTCTTAAACATGCTTGGGGTTGTCACCCTCCGATAAACCTTGGTATCTCTAACGCATTAGATTTAAAGACATGAGATCTATTATGTAGTTATCATATGCTTGCTTCTGCATATTATGTGCGGCACATTACCTAATTCTTCATTCAAAAATGATGTTTCAGGGAGGGCTTGAAGAGATGGTCTCTGATATACCTTCTGGTTTTCACACTCATAAGTCTCCCAACCTACTGTCAGCTGGTGTGTCTGAGTTCGTTTTCCTATCGGGAAATAGCGCCAACCCCCTCCCCTTCTGTCTCCAAACTGTTTCTGTGACACAGGACAAATGTTTACAAGATAAGTGATCCTGATCAGAGGTGCAATCTGTGTGGCTTTTGAGCAGAATGAAGCTAATTGCCCTGCAGGAAAATAGATCAATGGTCTTGGTAACAGAGTACACTATACAACAGGTTAGATTCCATGTTCACACAGAACTAGATGGTACTGTAAAATGTAAGACTTGGGAGGTACAATCCAAACTCAGTCCCTTTTCACTTTCTAGAGCCACTAATCCCTTTAATCAAGGTAAAATGCTTTAGTTTACACAAATAAGCATTTCTATGGCCTTTCCTGGTGGTTCAGACAGTAAAGAATCTGCCTGCAATGCAGGAGACCAGGGTTCCCTTCCTGGGTCAGGAAGATCCCCTGGAGAAGGAAATGACTACCCACTCCAGCTTTCTTGACTGGAGAATTCCATGACAGAGGATCCTGGTGGGCTACAGTCCACGGGGTTGCAAAGAGTCAGATATACTGAGTCACTAACACACCGACTAACGCACATACTCATGTACATGGTAACAGGAGCATCTCAAACTCTGTGTTTACATTCATGGTATCTTTCTTTTTGGGGAAAGGATAATATTTTTATCAATGTGAGTGTGTGACTGTAATTAAATGTGAATATTCAGCAGGTTAAGTATTCATTATTTAAGTCAATGATAGCATTAGAAAAAACTCTTCTGTAATCAATAACATTTCCTTAAAATTGGATCACTGGTTTTCTCATTTGGTAAAAATGAGATATAGCCATGTGTTCATTAATTTTATGATGTCTATCTCAAGGATCCAACATAATCTCTGATAAAGTTCTGAAATGACATTCCAATTTTCAAAGAGCCTGGCAAATATATTGCCTGCTAAATTTCTATCTTCTATCCAAGTCCGGAGGCACCTCTGGAGCTCAGTAATCCAAACAACATGTCATTCCTAGAGGGCCAGAAATATTGCTATTTGAACACAAAAACAATCTGGAAAAAGATGCCTTTCTGCTACGATATATAATAAACCATGGGAACTTTTGTTGATGATATAAGACATAAAGGAACTTTCACTACCCCGAATGGAATCTTGCAACACCTATAGATTCATATGAACATGAGTCCTTTCCCTTAAATTTCAGTCGCAGACAGTTCTATGGACATAGTCACACAGTCTTCCAGACTTCTATTGAGACATATGACATATATTTCATTTCTCTCAAGTGAGACTTGTTCTATCCAAACTTATTTACATAATATATTGTGGCTTTCTCCTAATATTTAGGATATTATGCATCCTACTTATACAGAATTCTGTGGTACCTAAATGTTTGCAGACTTTTGAAATTATCTTTTGCTTTCAGTCATTTCTGTTTTGATTCAGATTAAGTCCTAATTTTGATGCCATGTTTTTATGTGAGCTCATTTTGAAAAAAGTTCTTCCAGCTAAAGTAGGTGAGTTAAAGCAGATAAAAGAGAAAGATTTCATTACCCAAATGTCCAAAGATATGAAACACAGACCATTCTTTTTAATAATCTTTCTGTTTTTTAAAGAAAATTTTCATGGTGTCTGTTGTCTCAGTGCTGACCAGTCAGCATGTGTGAAGTGAGGGAAGATAGGTTTTTGGTCCAGAATATCACCAATGGGGGGAAAAAAAAAATGCATGCACTCTCAATCATGTCTGACTCTGACCTCATGGACTATAGCCCACCAGGTTCCTGTGTCCCTGGGGTTTCCCAGGCAAGGACACTGGAGTGGGTTTCCATTTCCTTCTCCATCTTCCCAAGCCAGGGACTGAACCTGTGTCTCTTGATGTCTCCTGCATCCTGTGTCTCAGTGGTAGATCCTTTACCACTGAGCCACCTGGGAAACTCTCACCAATGAAAGGGCTATTCAAAGATGCATTTAGCACTGAGTCACACTAGTTTCCTTTGCTGCACTGAAATATTGTCTGACTTGCTCTCAGGACAGCAAGTGAAATTCTAGCTTCTCAGTGTGGCTAGGTGTAAGGATATAGCATTGACTAAGTCATACCACAGGACTCTGAGTCAGCTTAACCTTCTGACAGCTGGTGTCAGATGGCCAATCTCAGAAATCTTACTTCTTCCATCTCATCTGTAATAGGCCTCTTCATTTATAGCCTATTGTAAAATATCTTGTAGTATATTTCTGAAAGTTAGGGATATGTGTGTGTGTGTGTATGGCCATACACAGGTAACAAATATCAGAACTATTTAATTACTCAGAAATTCCCTTAGCAGTTTGACTATTATAGTTCAAATTCAGCAGTATGTGAATTTCCAAGAAACATTAATCCCAGTTTTTTGAGATGTGATCATTTCAACAAGGTCTAACAGACACTTTGTACATGCTACCTTACAGTTTGATAACGCTCCTTCCTATTCATTATCTGGGATTCTCACACTAATCCAGTGCTACAGATTGAATGTCATGAGCCCCACAAAAATTCACAGATTGAAACCTAATCCCCAATGTCATGATATT
Source organism: Oreotragus oreotragus (assembly GCA_006410675.1). NCBI lineage: Eukaryota > Metazoa > Chordata > Mammalia > Artiodactyla > Bovidae > Oreotragus > Oreotragus oreotragus. The sequence goes on from SJYX01002099.1 coordinate 12,413, forward strand.
GGGAAGGAAGCATTGGGACGGTGAGGAGATTGTAAAGATGGATTAGGGCTTCACAATCTGGATTAGGGCCCTTATAATAAAGACCTTGAAGTACTCCCTGTCACTTTCTGCTCATGGAGGTTGTAGCAAGAAGACCACCATCTGTAAGAAAGGAGAGTCTCATCAAACACTGGAACGGTCAGCACTGGATCTTGGACTTCAAGCCAATAGGAATAAATTTCTGTTGTTTACAAGCAGCTCGGTCTATGATATTCTGTTGTAGCAACCAGGATAGACTATAGCACCCAGTGAGAGAGCTGTTCTTGTTGTCAGTAGCCCAGGCTGAGAAACAGGCAAAGATGAAGGCCATGCACAGCCTGGCACCCAAGTCGAGGCCACTTTGCAGAGCACGCGAAGGCACACGGAACGAAGACGTGGATGCAAGCTGTCTTTGTTTCCTTCTTTTCATCCTCCTCCCCTTGGCTTCTTCACAGAGTACTACTCAGTGATTTCTCCTGCTTTAAAAAGTCCTTGCCAAAAAAAAAAAAAAAATGTACGTGTGAGGGACACAGTAGAGTCAGATTTTTAAAACCCATTCACAGAAACATCTTCAATAAGAAATATTTTGTAATTTTGCCATGTCTTTGTGCGAGGTCTATAAAAGCTCTGTAGCATTGGCACATTTACAATTCTCTTTAGGCAATGAGCCAGCATGCAAATGTTTTCTGGTGTCTATGTTTAGGTAACATTTAATTATCTAAACGATGAAATTTCAGCTAAGGATTCACCTCTTCATCCATTTGGCTCATATATCACTATTATCATTAGGTGAGAGCTTCTCTTTATTGTACCAAATTCTACTTGATTTATTGCTTCTATCAGGGTCGGAAAGTAAGAGATAATCTGCCTGCACCTCACAAATATCTGTCAGCTCTGTTCCACTCTTATTTTCCCAATCAGGTCTAAGCCTCACTCAATAAATTTTATAAAATTGACACTTCTCATCCTGGCAAAGCATCTTATTAGAGCTAATAAACAATTATACATCACAGTAAAACTAAGGAACAGAAGCTTAATTGGTACATATGCTATTGACTGTTCTCTGTTTATGAAGTTGAAACTTGATGTAGAATCACAGTCATCCAATAGGGAAATCATTTGCATACTTTGCTAAGGAACCGTGCTATGAATTTCATTAGTATTTATAAAATCTTTTGAAGGCTTCCTTGGAAGAGCTGTTTTGAGGATTAATTGTTGACTCTAAAGCATATATGGTCACACAAAAATGCTAACTAGTAACTCCAAAAGGTAGCATAGCAGTAAAAATAGTGATGCCTTGACATTCTTTAGCTCCACTATATAAGGACAGAAGATTGTGTAACTTCAGACTTCAAACACAATGAAATGATAGACATGAAATGATACCAAGAAATTAGAAGCCTTTATAATAGAAAACAAGAAAGTTTATGCATCTAAGTGAACGAATTGAAAATGTATAGAAAAAGAATGTTACATGAATCCACCATGGGTATATATGAACTCCCAAACATGAACCCCAGTGTATGCCAAATCCAATACAGTACTGTAAAGTAAAATAAAGTAAAAAAAAAAAAAATGTAAATTGTGGGAGTGGGCCTAGTAAGATCTTTACAAACTTGAGACATTCTTTTGGTTTATTGTAATAACCAATTAAAAAAGTATATAACTCCCTTTTCTCTGTCCCCCTTCGGATGTCTATGTAAGAAGCTTTCTCCGTCCCTTTTTATACTTTAATAAAACTCTGCTACACACACACAAAAGAAAAAGAATGTTACAATAGGAAGAGATCTTGCCATGGAAAATTTCCAAACTTTCTTTCTCAACCACTTATTCAAAAAATTTGAAATGAGTTATTTATTGATTTAGTAATTTATCTAGCATTTGTTGGAGTTACTGTTGTTGTCCCAAAGAGTCAGACAGAATTGAATACAAACACTAATACACACACAGTTTTTGTTTAGTTATTAATACTAAGTCATGTCTGACTCTGTTGACGCCCCATGGACTAGAGTCCTGCAGGCTCCTCTGTCCATGGAACTTTCCAGGCAAGAATACTGGAGTGGCTGTCACTTCCTTCTCCAGGGGATTTTCCTGATGCAGGGATTGAACCTGTGTCTCCTGCATTGCAGGTAGATTCTTTACTACTGAGCCACTTAGAAAACCATCGGAGTTCCTAGTCACAGTTTTTAAGATTATCTGGTCCACCACATATGCTAAGATGGGAATCTTTTTCATTAGCATCTCTGACTACTTTTATTGCTTTATTTCCCCCAGTGAATTATTTTTATGATAGGGTCATGATGTCTTTTGTTATAAGTTAGGGCAATCATATAAACTGGAAGTATTTGGAAAACTTTGGATCTCAGCAAAACCAGGTTTTTTTTCTTAGAACAATGAAAATGCAATGGCAGAGACTCTCTTTGGTATCATATCACTTCAGGCTCCTTGAGTTAGTTATATTTACTTCATCTCTTTGACATCAAAGTAGTCTAGAAGTATCCATGATAAATTTGAAAGCCCTCTCCAGGTCATGAGATTTATGGAACCAATGTGGAAGCTCATGTTAAATGCCAGACTTTTGGAATCTTAATCAATCCGTGCAGCAAATAGGCTGCAGTCCCTGAGTGCTGGCTCTATGGACATAGGTGGGGAAAAAGAAGAAAAACTCTACATTCTGCTTTCTCCATCTTTCATTTTTGTTTAAAGCTAATTGAAACTACCCTTGATATTGACTTTCATGGAATTTAAATGTGAAATTAAAGCATGAGTACATCAAGAGAGAGAAAGAGAAAACAAGACATTTCCTTGCTTTATTTTCTCCTTAGATTGAAATGTCACTTATTTATTTGGGGATTCATTCAACAAAGAGTCGGTGCCAGTTTTCACCAGGTACCACCTTGGGTACAGCCATGAACCAGTGAGCCTGATCTCATAGAGTTTACATTCTCCTGAGGGGGAAGAAATAATGAACCCATGGAAAAACAGTTAAAAAAAAAAAAGTTTTTTAAAGCAGGGCAAGGTCATTGAGTGTCACGAGACTCCTTTGGAATGGGTGGTCTTAAGATTTCTCAGAGGAGGAGACATTTAAACCTGTCTAATAGAAATGATCTCACTAAGTAAATATGCAAAAGGCATTTTAGCAATGGAAAGAACTAGGGCAAATTCCATGGAGGAATGAGACTGATGTGTGTGAAGGACACTAAGAAGGCAAGTATATCTGGAAAGTAATAAAAAAAGATGCCTGGTACAAGATGAACTCCAAGAGAGAGTCTAGGCCGGGATCCAGTAAAGCCTCGTAAGCCATGGAGAGGATTTGAATTAAATCCATGGTGACAGGAAGCTGTGGAAGAATGTCAAACAGGGGACTACCTTTTCATCATATCTTTTTCATTCCTGCAGAACCAAGGGCACTAAAGATGTTTGGTCTGTAAATTGCCCCAAAAGTATCAACCCATCTTTAGTTTTTCTAGCACGGATAGTTTGACTCTCAAGGTAGAATTTGTAAACTACACGATGTTATACTGTGATCTGGGGTAAAGGAAATGTCTCAGTGTATCAATTTCAAGTGCCTGGGTATGAGGAGAAAACCTAATGTACTCTAGCTGGAAAGATTACAGTGCCTTTTATAAATATTTTTCCAGTGTATAATTCCCTACCTGGATGAGATTTTACCTTGAATCAAACCTCAGTCCATTATAATGAAAGGAAGATGGAACACAGATTACAAATTCTTTAAAAAATAAAGGGAAAATGATATTCTTCAATAAATGCAGAAATCTGTGCTCTATCATTCTTCCTTCATCCAGAGATCACTGTGGAATGACATCTTTGCTAACAGGGCATTTCTTGGTAAGACCATGGTCTGCTGAAATAGAGCTATTAGGAAAACAGATGATTCTCTTTAGCATCTTGGCATGAAGGGAGGTTTTATGCAGCTATATTCTGCCATGGCCTCCATTTATATATAAGGACTCTTCTGAAGTGTTTTAAAGACAAACTGGTGGCAGAAGTTATCATTCACTTGCAGTATTAGAGGCCAACTAGAATCATCAACTATCAGTTCAGTTCAGTTCAGTCGCTCAGTCGTGTCCGACTCTTTGCAACCCCATGAATCGCAGCACGCCAGGCCTCCCTGTCCATCACCATCTCCCGGAGATCACTCAGACTTGCGTCCATTGGGTCAGTGATGCCATCCAGCCATCTCATCCTCTGTCGTCCCCTTCTTCTCCTGCCCCCAATCCCTCCCAGCATCAAAGTCTTTTCCAATGAGTCTACTCTTCACATGAGGTGGCCAACGTACTGGAGTTTCAGCTTTAGCATCATTCCTCCCAAAGAAATCCAGGGTTGATCTCCTTCAGAATCATCTACCTCATACTCTCATTTTTCAAGCATCAGTAACTGATATTTTGATGCATCTCTATTCATTGAATCATCTATCTCATTAAGTTTATTCTATCAGTATTTGAGTATACCTGAGTGACTTCACTTTCACTTTTCTCTTTCATGCATTGGAAAAGGAAATGGCAACCTACTCCAGTATTCTTGCCTGGAGAATCCCAGGGATGGGGGAGCCTGGTGGGTTGCCGTCTATGGGGTCACACAGAGTCGGACACGACTGAAGTGACTTAGCAGCAGCAGCAGCATCCCATATCGGAGAAGGCAATGGCAACCCACTCCAGTACTCTTGCCTGGAAAATCCCAGGGACGGAGGAGCCTGGTAGGCTTCGGTCCATGGGGTCGCAAAGAGTCGGACACGATTAAGCGACTTCACTTTCACTTTTTACTTTCATGCATTGGAGAAGGCAATGGCAACCCACTCCAGTGTTCTTGCCTGGAGAAACCCAGGGACGGGGAAGCCTGGTGGGCTGCCGTTTCTGGGGTCGCACAGAGTCGAACATGACTGAAGCGACTTAGCAGCAGCAGCATCCCATATTGGAAAAGGTAATTGCACCCCACTCCAGTACTCTTGCCTGGGATCTCCCATGGATGGAGGAGCCTGGTGAGCTGCAGTCCATGGGGTCGCTAAGAGTCGGACGTGACTGAGCGACTTCACTTTCACTTGTCACTTTCATGCATTGGAGAAAGAACTGGCAACCCGCTCCAGTATTCTTGCCTGGAGAATCCCAGGGACAGGGGAGCCTGGTGGGCTGCTGTCTATCGGGTCACACAGAGTTGGACACGACTAAAGTGACTTAGCAGCAGCAGCATCCCATATACCTATGATTCCAAGACTTTTATGTTTTAGATCACCATTACTTAGTAGACAAATGAGGTCCAGCATACACTCTAATAAAGGAAAAAAAAAATCTCTCAGGCTCTACTAAGATTTACTCTAAAATCATCACATGAGAATGACTATTTTTAAATGAAAGATATATTCAGAATGATCTGCCTTCATGACTGGGAAATTTTAGAGAGAAGGAGAGCAATTAGTTACAATAGAGACTAGGATTTATGAAATGAACCAGAAATAATAGGGTGAACTGAAGCACACAGATTAGCTGTGACCAGCATACATTCTCTTTATTCACACCTTCAATCAAGGCCACATTTCAGGAGTGTGGACAGGAGTAAGGACAGATCGAGCTGTTCATAGCATTTAATCCAAGTATGGTTGGTCTACACCTGTAAAGCTCCTTGTATAATATTAATAAACATTACATGGATGTGGCAGCTGTTTATATTGGAAAAAAATAAATAAATACAAAAAAATAAAAAATAAAAAAAAAATAAAATAAGTTTAAAAAAAAAAAAATCAAGCAGACAAAAGCCAGATTTTCTAATTCAGAAATTCTCATGATGGAGTTCAGGAGTATATCCTTCAGAACACTCTCCAAGTGATTTTAAATCCATCTTTTTCCAGTCATATCTCCTTTAAAAACAAACTAAAACCTACTGTATAGATATAAGGAACTCTGCTCAGTACTCTGCAATGACCTATATGGGGATAGAATCTAAAAAAGAAAGGATATATGTATATATATAATTGATTCACTTTACTCCATACTTGAAACAAACACAATATTGTAAACCTTGCTTTACAGCAATAAAAATTAAGAAACAAGTAACAAAATGCACCCTCAATGCGTGCTTGTCAAACAGATTTTTATTCTTTTTCTGATATGTTGTTGTCATCAATCCTTTGTTCTTTGTATAAAATATTCTATTTTAGATTTCCTAAAATCCAAGTCTTTTTGATATTCCTATATTCTCAAGATTAATCTTTCTTCCAGTGGCAATTTCCTAGTGATGATTTTCCTCAGTCCCTTAGAGATAAAGCAAATTGAAAAATAAGGAAAATAATGGGAAACAAAAGCATATAGACTGTCAGCTATGAAATGTGCCCAGCCTTTTGCTTGCTGCTGTTTTGTCTTTCTTATTTACATTTTGTACCCAGAAGACTAAAATATATTTCTTAATGTAGACCCTAAAATTTAGTTATAATGAATGCAGACATTTTCTTCTTCTCCAAGCATCTTACAACATAATAGCGTATGCTTCACTCAGCCTCCAAATTGCAGTATTCTTTTTTTGGAGATTTTGAAATGGTACTCTAGGCCAACTCACTGCTGAATAGGGTTGTAGCAATCTCACCACAAGCTTGTGGCAAGCCTTCACCCTTCTGCATGCTGGTGACCCGGAAACCTTCCAACTGAGTTCACTCAAACACAGCAACACAACCAACCACACAAACCCATTTCCACTTGACAGTCAGAAATGCATACAATTTTTCACAGTTAATTTTAGAATGTAATTCATGGGGTTCTTTCCCAGACTCCTCAGCACAGCATCTGTTGAGAGTCAGTCCATATGACATAGTCTGACAGCTTTTATTGCTTTCCCCAAGAGGATCGCTTAATGATACCAATTCCTCAGTTGTTTTTTGAACAGATAAGTGTTGTCTCTGATGTGAAACCTTGGACCTGCTGGACCTGTATCACAAATATCTATCACCAGTTACATGTTGTAAGACATCCATTCAACAAATGGTTACATAGGGTCTAGCACTTACCTGGGGCTGTGTTCATGACTAGGAATCAAGAAATGGGGAAAAAAAAAAAACTGTGGTCTCGATCCCCAAGAAACATTATAGAAGTGGAATCAGAATCAAAAAAATGGAGGATGGGACCCTGAAGCTCACTATCTCCATCTTTGGCTTCATACAAGAAGGAGGCTTTCAGGTCCAAAGAGGTCTGGCACTCTCCTAAAGGTATACAGTAATCCAGGGACAGAAAGGAGATTAGAACCCATGTATCTTCATTTTCACAGTGGTGCACTTTCTGCTCTGCCACCAACAGTAAAATTTATTCAACTACCATTTAAAGTTTTTTTTCTACTTTCATCCTTTATTTCAGACATCTTTCAACACCCAGAGACATGATACTTGCAAATAAAAAAAAATGGGCATTTAAAAGGAGATATATACTTTTTTATGAGCCAGAAAGCTTAGCTACATAGAAGAAAATTGCAATCGCACCTGTCCTCCGAGGAGCTCACCATATTTTACAGACAGTGTTCAATTATTTCTGGCAATATTCCTATGATGCATCGTTATGAGATTACTTGTATTATGTACAGCACCTTTCCTCCTCGGACCTTGAAGGTGCCTTTTACAGAATCTGACATAAAAGAAGGTAATTCTCAAAGTGCTCCAGGGAGATGGAAAAAAAAATATATTAAAAACCATGGAAAGACCAAATTACTATTGGTGGCTAGGGAAATAAGAGTCACTGAGAGTTAAGGGGCTACACAAAAACTTTGGGGAGAGAAAATTCTTTGTTCTTGATTTTTAAAGCAACAGTTCCTCCTACCACATATATATACCACATATATACACACACCTGTATTCAGGGAACAAAACAGAACATTTAAGAGAAGGAGTAGTTAAGTGAAAAGAGAAACCCGTATTGATCTTCAAGTGTCAGGTCAAATAGAGGAAGTGGGAATACTCTGTTGCTCTCACCTGTACATTTATTAGTTCAGTCACCTTGTGAATACTTTCGATGTATCCTGCTAGAAAAAGAGGACGTCAGCAACAGTCCTAGAAGGCCTTCATATCTGCAAGTCCATGTCCTTCAGTAACAATGAAAGCCAAGACAGAGCATGGGAGATCCTTAAAGGCAGTGATGTTTATAGCCGTAGCCTCCGTGCCAGACACATTGGAGGCAACTCAAGAAATATTTTTGAATATGTAAGTGAATTCCCTGAAAAGGTTTCAAAGGATAGAAAGGTGAATCTAGGCTGTTAAAAGCTGTGTTGACCTTCCCCAGTTTGACCAAGAGTTCAATTATTAACAGTTTTCAGTTTGTAAAAGCTCTAATATGATTGTAGGTGCCTTTTACAGAATCTGACATAAAAGAAGGTAATTCTCAAAGTGCTCCAGGGAGATGGAAAAAAAAATATATTAAAAACCATGGAAAGACCAAATTACTATTGGTGGCTAGGGAAATAAGAGTCACTGAGAGTTAAGGGGCTACACAAAAACTTTGGGGAGAGAAAATTCTTTGTTCTTGATTTTTAAAGCAACAGTTCCTCCTACCACATATATATACCACATATATACACACACCTGTATTCAGGGAACACAACAGAACATTTAAGAGAAGGAGTAGTTAAGTGAAAAGAGAAACCCGTATTGATCTTCAAGTGTCAGGTCAAATAGAGGAAGTGGGAATACTCTGTTGCTCTCACCTGTACATTTATTAGTTCAGTCACCTTGTGAATACTTTCGATGTATCCTGCTAGAAAAAGAGGACGTCAGCAACAGTCCTAGAAGGCCTTCATATCTGCAAGTCCATGTCCTTCAGTAACAATGAAAGCCAAGACAGAGCATGGGAGATCCTTAAAGGCAGTGATGTTTATAGCCGTAGCCTCCGTGCCAGACACATTGGAGGCAACTCAAGAAATATTTTTGAATATGTAAATGAATTCCCTGAAAAGGTTTCAAAGGATAGAAAGGTGAATCTAGGCTGTTAAAAGCTGTGTTGACCTTCCCCAGTTTGACCAAGAGTTCAATTATTAACAGTTTTCAGTTTGTAAAAGCTCTAATCTGATTGAAAGACACAACACTCACACACATACCTTTCCACACACACACACACACACACACACACACACACACACACACACACCATTTTGTGGATAGAAGAACTGATTTTAAAATACTTTGCCCAAATTAACATTGGAAGCAGGGGACTTACCACAACCATGTGTTGACATCCCTCAGGCTCTAGAGATTTCTATACTAGAAGAGGCGACTACAAATTCATTGTTCTTTTGTCCCATTTGTACTTCTTTTCCTCCCAGAATGGTCAATAAAGCCACGTTTCTTAGTTATCAGAAGCCACAGAAGGTGTTGCTGCAGCTATTGATGCGTGTAGCCCGGCTCTCCCGCAGGTACCCTGGTGTCCTCCAAGCCTGCAGAGACAGAATGAACCATCACATTCTTCTTCCACTGAGCCAGCCTGATTAGTGTCTGAGGGATCATGGTGATATTTTATGCACTTAAACACAGAATTTTCATTTATTTTCCCTTATGCCATCTCTTTCTTTTTAGTGTACATTTGCTAAAAACCATCTTTTCTTATTTTTTCAGGCATTTTCATAATACCTACCTCTCTGATTCCACCATTGGGATTTTCACAACACATCTCTCCCTCCTGAAACTGCTTTTACTTCTGCGAAGATCAATATTAACCTTCCTATTTCTGATGAAACACGGTGTGACCCTCGAATCTGAATTTCAAGATATGTAATATCTTAAGATATTGCCAACCTAAATATAAAGGAAACTATCCCTGATCACAGGAGCATAAACAGTTGTCTGAGGATCTGTCAAAACCCTTGTTCAAAGAGTGCTTACAGTTTAAGTAAATGTCTAAGATGTACGTTTTGTATAACAGGCCCTGTTGATTTGCTTTAATTTTTGAGAAGTGGGAATAATCTGTGAGGGGGAGAAAAGCAAGCAGATCATACAATAATCAAAAGTGATGTATCACCAGGTTCAACTTAAGGCTAAGACAGCAAATATCCACACTGGACAACCTTTCTGCCTGTATCTGTGGGAGTTTTTCCAGAAGAGCCAAGCACTGTGATTTGTCTATTTCTTTTGGCAGTTATCAGTTTTTGACACTCTGTTATTGTATGGATAAGGATTTCGAGTTATTATTTTTTTAAGAAAATCGTTATTAAGTGATTTTCTCTATCTCTTGTAAAATCCTTTGCTCTGAATCTACTTTGTCTGTGATTTAAGATAGCCGCTCAGCTTTCTTTTTTTTAGTGTTTGTCTATTTCTTTTGGCAGTTATCAGTTTTTGACACTCTGTTATTGTATGGATAAGGATTTCGAGTTATTATTTTTTTAAGAAAATCGTTATTAAGTGATTTTCTCTATCTCTTGTAAAATCCTTTGCTCTGAATCTACTTTGTCTGTGATTTAAGATAGCCACTCAGCTTTCTTTTTTTAGTGTATGTTTTGTTTAGTAGTTTCTCTATTTCTATCCTTTTAAACTATTTGTGCCTTTATTAAAAAAAAAAAAGAGGGTTTCTTTACAGTTCTGCAAGGTGTGGGAGTATTTAAACAATTTACATTTAATATAATTGTGTATATGGTTGAATTGACATGTACCATCCTTAATATTTTGCTTTTTGTTTTTCACTTGTCTTAATGATTCTTTATTCTCTTTTCATTCAGCCCTTTTTGATTTAATGATATTCTTTTTAACTATTTCTCCTTATAGTAGAACTATCATATAATTATTTTTATTTTTATTTTAATGGTTACTTTCGGGTTTACAAAATACATTTTTAACTTACCACAGCCCACCTTCAAGTGATACTATACTATAATTGTCCCCTAGTATCCACAAGGGATTGGTTCTAGGACCCTCCACAAATACTAAAGTCCAAGAATGCTCAAGATTGTTATAAAATATGGCATAGTATTTGCGTATAATGTGCACATATCCTCCCATATACTTTCAACCATTGCTGGATTAATTATAATACCTAATGCAATACAAATGATATATGAGTAGTTGTAAATACAGTGAAAATGCTATTAAAGAGTTGTAGGCATCTGGTAAATTCAAGTTTCCTTTCTGGAACTTCCCAGAATTATTTTTCCAAACGATTTTTGAATTATGGTGATTGAATCCTCACATACATAACTCCTGATTACACTTTGTGTATAGTGTAATGTAGAACAATGCAATCCCATTTCTTCCCTCCTGGCCTTTGTGTTTTGGGGGTCATACATTTTCCTTTTACATATGATAGCTAGACATAGTTTTAAAAGCTATAAGAAAACATTTTAATATTTATCCATTTAGTTACAATTTCATTAACCTCCATTCCTTCATGTGTATCTAGATTTCTGTCTTATCAGTTTACTTTTGTTTGAAGAATGTTTTCTAAAAATTCAGAGTGAGATTAATTATTTCAACTGTTGGGTATCTGAAGGAAAAAAAAAACATTTATTTCACCTTCATTTTTAAAAAAGATTTTCACTGAATAATCAGTTCTGGATTAGCAGGATTTTTTGTTTCACTTTCGTTACCTAATGTCTCCTCACCGGCACTGTTTCCAATGAGAAAACTACTACCAGCCGTGTCTTTCATTTCCCTGGTATTGACTGTTCTCCCTGTCTTCCAACTGCTTTTAAAATGTTTTCTTTTTCTCTGGTTTTAACCAATTTGATTATACTTGGGAATGGATTAGTGGGTTTTAATTTTACTCAGATTTGGAAAATTTCAGATGCTATTTACTTAATTTTCCTTTCCCTCCTATTTTAGGAAGTCCAATTGCACATATATTTGGTCTCTTAAATCTCTATCTGTTCATTGACTCTTGTTGATTATTTTAGTCTGCTTCTCTACGTATTTTCACTTTAGATGGTGTCTGTTACCTCTTAAAAGTTCACTTCTCTTTTGGCCCCTATTCTGATATATACACCATTAATGCTGTCTGTGTGTTTTTTATCTTTGACATTTCAGTTTTCATCTCTAGAAAAATCTATTTGGGTGTTTTAAAAATTATCCGCATCTCTTGTTAACACGTTCAGTCTTTCCTCTAGCTTCTTGAACATATGAAATACATTCGTAATTACTGTTTACATGTTCTTGTTCTAGCATGGGTCATCTCTGGGCCAGTTTTGATTGATGGCTTTTCTCTTCATTAGAGTTAGTGTTTTTCTGCCTCCTTGCATCTGAGTAATTCAGACTTTGTAAACTTTACCAGGTTGGGGGCTTAAATATTTTTGTATTTCTGAAAGCTTTTCTGTACTTTCTTTGTGACATGATTAAGTTACTTGGAAATAATTTGATCTTTTCAGGTCTTGCTCTTAAGATTTGGTAGGTGGGAATCAAAGCAGCATTTGCTCTAGGGTTAAATTACCCATTACTGAGACAAGACACTTTTCAGTAGTTTACATAATATCCCTTCCATTTTGAGATTTTTAGTCTGGCCATTGAGAATAAGCACTGGGTGGGGGCACCCAGTGTGCCCCCTCCCTACCCTGCAGTCTAGAAACGTCCTGGGTAGTATGCTTGATCAGAGCACTCACCTCATCTGTTTCTCTCAAGGATCACTGTCATTTTTTGCCTGCTATCCAATTTCTTGAAAGCCATCAGTTCATATATTTTTACCTTGTTTATTGTTTTGAGTAGTAAAATAAATCTGTTCTCTCTTACTCTACCTTGACCAAATCCAGACTTTTAAAGTTTATTTCATTTCACTGATTTTTTCCAAGAAAATTATTCCTAAGCTTTGGCATTTTTGCTTCTATTTGTAAGATGTCCTTCATCATGAACCATGCCACACCACTGTGTCGTGATGTCATGTGCCAAGGGAACAGAAAGCATGTGCTGAACTGATTATACCCTTCTGGGGGAAGACACTTGGAGAGGTCAGGATTGTCTCAATGCAAATACAGTTTCCTACATTAACATTCTAAGATTGAAGACACAATTCCAGAAGAATGAGCTATAATTTGTTGGAGGACTAAGAATCTTAAAAGGGAAGGATGGACACTCCATCACCTATGGAAGGTTTTGAGGGGGAGCAGAAACAGGATGAGATGGTTGGACGGCATCACCAACTCGATGGACATGAGTTTGAGCAAGCTCCGGGAGTTAGTGATGGACAGGGAGGCCTGGCGTGCTGCAGTCCATGGTGTTGCAAGGAGTTAGACTGAGTGACTGAACTGAGAAACTAAAACGAGCCGTGTCTCTAACAATTTCAAAAAGTTGCCATACCAACCCTCAGTTGCCTCTTCCCAGAATTCATTTATGAAATGACAGTTATTTTACTGTTATTTTTGTTTTTCTTTTCGGGCAATTGAACCTATTCATGAATGATTCAGAGTACAATGTAAGAAAATGTCAAGGTCAAAATGCTGAAAAAGTACACACTATATGTGCATCAGTGTATGTGTGTGTTAGTTGCTCAGTCCTGTCTGACTCTTTGCAACCCATAGAGTATAGCCTGCCAGGCTCCTCTGTCCATGGAATTCTCCAGGCAAGAATACTGAAGTGGGTTGCCATTCCCTTCTTCCCAACCCAGGATCTTCCCGACCCAGGAACTGAACCTGGGTCTCCCATGCTGCAGGAAGATTCTTTACCATCTGAGCTACTTGGGAAGATTACCCTGTATACCAGAACCCAGTTGAGGTTGTCAGAGCAAAGCCAGGGTGTAGCCAGGTTTCCACATGATGGTGAAGAGATACGGAAGTCTGGGCAGGTCCAGGATCGGAGTTTCTGTTCCTGGAACAGTCTGGAATCAGCGGTACAGTGGGGAGGACCAGGAAAAGAGGGAAGGAAGCATCTTTATGACCTGGCCATTCAGTACAAATGTTCACGAATGTTAGTAACAGCCCTGCACCCTCTCTGTAGATGTACAGTTCTGCCTTTATGGCACACTTTAATCTGCTTTATAAATCTTGATTTTTCTGAACCCAAAATCTGAAACTCTCATTTTACATAAGAAGGAAAAGTAATAAAAGATAACTCCCTTAAAACCACAGTATTCATAGTGAATAAACAAATGAAAAAGGGATATCGAAAGTTATATGAGGTAAAGTAAATTCGTGTCTATATTTCTAGACTGTAAATAAATGAAAGTGCAAGTTACTGACGTGTGTGTGTGTGTGGTCAAAGTACTGTCAAAGGCATTAAGGAATGGTCAGAAGAGTCAGAAAATAGAAATGGGAAATGAGAAAAACCTCCATGGGAATTGATACTTTCAAACTCTGTTGCTGGAGAAGACTCTTGAGAGTCCCTTGGACAGCAAGGAGATCAAACCAGTCCATCCTAAAGGGAATCAGTCCTGAATGTTCTTTGGAAGAGGTGATGCTTAAGCTGAAGTTCTAATACTTTGGCCACCTGAAGAGCCAACTCATTGGAAAAGACCCTGATGCTGGGAAAAATTGAAGGCATGGGAAGAGGGTAACACAGGATGTGGTGGTTAGATGGCATCATCGACTCAATGGACATGAATTAGGGCAAACTCTGCAATGGCACCCCACTCCAGTGCTCTTGCCTGGAAAATCCCATGGATGGAGGAGCCTGGTGGGGTGCAGTCCATGGGGTCGCTAAGAGTCAGACACGACTGAGCGACTTCACTTTCACTTTTCACTTTCATGCATTGGAGAAAGAAATGGCAACCCACTCCAGTGTTCTTGCCTGGAGAATCCCAGGGACGAGGGAACCTCATGGGCTGCCATCTATGGGGTCGCACAGAGTCAGACATGACTGAAGTGACTTAGCAGCAGCAGCAGCAGCAAAGCAAGGAGATGGTGAAGGACAGGGAGGCCTAGTATGCTGCAGTCCATGGGGTCTTGAACAATCAGACACGACTGAGCTACTGAACAACAACAAGGCCAAGCCCAGGCAGTAATAAGGTAGCTCATTAGCTAATTTGAAGCAGAGAAGTAGAATGTATATGTGGAAGTGAGTGAAACATCAGTCAAGGTGAATGGTGAGCTGAAAGCATCACCTCAGAAAGGTGGTAATGGGAGTAAAGATATGACTGATGGAAGGAATGGCCTCATTTAGTGTGCCATTTAGATGTTTTGCAAGGTATAGCATCCTTTTATTTCAAGGTCATCCTTACTGTCCAGCAGCTGGATGAAGCACCACTGAGTGTTTGCCTGCACTTTCTGTGTGCCCAGCCGGAGGAGTGGGCATCAGAGGACCAGAGATGGTGCCTTCATCCTCAGAAGTTGGGGCTCTGTATCCTCCAGGGCTCAGATACACCATAAATATGCCTCGTGGTTTTTGTTTGCTTCTCCATTATAACCCTTTGAAAACTGATTCAAGGAAAGTAAGTGGCAGGGACATATTATTTTTTAATATAAAAGAAGATACACAATTTTTTATGGTTTTCTTTTTCTGGAGTTCTTCAACATCATATCCTTTAATTCTATACCCTTAGAACTTTTACTAGGTAAGGAAATGGCAGAGGCAAAGCTAACTGAGGTGAGACAGGAAACAAGCAAAATATACTGACCACAGAGATCACGCTTCATTTTGCATATTTTCTGAAGCTAACTGAACATCTTAAGCCTGAAAAAGTGGCAACTAAATATGCTGGAGGAAGAAGAGAATGAGAAAGATGGTTGGAGTGAGAGTGAGTGCAAGTGAAAGAGCAGAGAAAGCACACAGCTTACTCTACAAGGAAAGCACTCAGCAAATTCAACTTTATCAAATTAAAAGGCAAAAGAGAAGGCTGGTCAAGCATTCATTCAGTGCACTTTGATACATTCATGACACAGCTAGACTTTCAGATGATCGAGATGGTTAATAAGAGAAAAGAAGTCACAGAAATGTAAATAGAAATTTAAAATATGAGCTCCAAATTATGGGTAAATGGAAAAGAATTTATAGTTTTAATCTGAAAAGTGGAAAATTTAATTGATATGAATTTTTCATGGACTTATGATAATACAACTGATAATTATAATAATGTATATATTATATGAATTATTGCCTCTGCTGACTCATATAAAGAAAATATTCAGAAAGTCTAGAAGTAGAACTGAGGAATATAAGCCCTAATGTTTTAAACTTTTCTGGGTCTATAGAAGTTAAGCAAAGAAAGAAATTCCCATAATAACCCATAGTTGAAACTTCTTCAGTAGATAAAAATTATTGCCCTGGGCAATGAAAGCTAGGTTTCATATAATAGAAGAGATTAGCTGTAGAAATATAGGAGAATACCATATTTTCCCCCTGTAGTGAATTCTACTTTTCATTGATATAATAGAAAAGAAACAAGATTCAAGAAACCAAAAGCCGTATGATTACTGTAAATTATTAGCCAAGTGCTAGTCTCATATGTTAATTAAAACATTTACATTTACTTTACTATGAGAATTCACTTTTGCTTCTAAAAGTGCAAATGATGGTTTTTTTTTTTAACTATAAGAATAAAAGAGCTTAGAATTACATTTAAAAGATTCTATCTTCATAAAACGTATCACTTTGTAGACTAAAGGTGAATTGGAGAAAATTTTGCCTAACATAAAACCACTTTTGCTAGTGTTCTTGTTCTATATCTCTTAAGGAAACCAGGGACGATATTCTATGGTCCTTCTATACAAGCCTCCTCCTGTGGAATGCTGGTTAAAGCATGAATTAGTTAGTTTACTCGCTAAGTCATGTCCGACTCTTGCGACCCCATGGACCATATCCCGCCAGGCTCCTCTGTCCATGGGATTTCCCAGGCTGCAATACTGGTGCCATTTCCTTCTCAGGTTAAAGGATTAAGTTGTTTTAACTCATTTCAAAGGATTAAAAGAGTATTTGAATTACTACCTTCTATGTCCTTATGGTCAAAGTACTGTCAAAGGCATTAAGGAATGGTCAGAAGAGTCAGAAAATAGAAATGGGAAATGAGAAAAACCTCCATGGGAATTGATACTTTCAAACTCTGTTGCTGGAGAAGACTCTTGAGAGTCCCTTGGACAGCAAGGAGATCAAACCAGTCCATCCTAAAGGGAATCAGTCCTGAATGTTCTTTGGAAGAGGTGATGCTTAAGCTGAAGTTCTAATACTTTGGCCACCTGAAGAGCCAACTCATTGGAAAAGACCCTGATGCTGGGAAAAATTGAAGGCATGGGAAGAGGGTAACACAGGATGTGGTGGTTAGATGGCATCATCGACTCAATGGACATGAATTAAGGCAAACTCAGCAATGGCACCCCACTCCAGTACTCTTGCCTGGAAAATCCCATGGATGGAGGAGCCTGGTGGGGTGCAGTCCATGGGGTCGCTAAGAGTCAGACACGACTGAGCGACTTCACTTTCACTTTTCACTTTCACGCATTGGAGAAAGAAATGGCAACCCACTCCAGTGTTCTTGCCTGGAGAATCCCAGGGACGGGGAAACCTCATGGGCTGCCATCTACGGGGTCGCACAGAGTCAGACATGACTGAAGTGACTTAGCAGCAGCAGCAGCAGCAAAGCAAGGAGATGGTGAAGGACAGGGAGGCCTAGTATGCTGCAGTCCATGGGGTCTTGAACAATCAGACACGACTGAGCTACTGAACAACAACAAGGCCAAGCCCAGGCAGTAATAAGGTAGCTCATTAGCTAATTTGAAGCAGAGAAGTAGAATGTATATGTGGAAGTGAGTGAAACATCAGTCAAGGTGAATGGTGAGCTGAAAGCATCACCTCAGAAAGGTGGTAATGGGAGTAAAGATATGACTGATGGAAGGAATGGCCTCATTTAGTGTGCCATTTAGATGTTTTGCAAGGTATAGCATCCTTTTATTTCAAGGTCATCCTTACTGTCCAGCAGCTGGATGAAGCACCACTGAGTGTTTGCCTGCCCTTTCTGTGTGCCCAGCCGGAGGAGTGGGCATCAGAGGACCAGAGATGGTGCCTTCATCCTCAGAAGTTGGGGCTCTGTATCCTCCAGGGCTCAGATACACCATAAATATGCCTTGTGGTTTTTGTTTGCTTCTCCATTATAACCCTTTGAAAACTGATTCAAGGAAAGTAAGTGGCAGGGACATATTATTTTTTAATATAAAAGAAGATACACAATTTTTTATGGTTTTCTTTTTCTGGAGTTCTTCAACATCATATCCTTTAATTCTATACCCTTAGAACTTTTACTAGGTAAGGAAATGGCAGAGGCAAAGCTAACTGAGGTGAGACAGGAAACAAGCAAAATATACTGACCACAGAGATCACGCTTCATTTTGCATATTTTCTGAAGCTAACTGAACATCTTAAGCCTGAAAAAGTGGCAACTAAATATGCTGGAGGAAGAAGAGAATGAGAAAGATGGTTGGAGTGAGAGTGAGTGCAAGTGAAAGAGCAGAGAAAGCACACAGCTTACTCTACAAGGAAAGCACTCAGCAAATTCAACTTTATCAAATTAAAAGGCAAAAGAGAAGGCTGGTCAAGCATTCATTCAGTGCACTTTGATACATTCATGACACAGCTAGACTTTCAGATGATCGAGATGGTTAATAAGAGAAAAGAAGTCACAGAAATGTAAATAGAAATTTAAAATATGAGCTCCAAATTATGGGTAAATGGAAAAGAATTTATAGTTTTAATCTGAAAAGTGGAAAATTTAATTGATATGAATTTTTCATGGACTTATGATAATACAACTGATAATTATAATAATGTATATATTATATGAATTATTGCCTCTGCTGACTCATATAAAGAAAATATTCAGAAAGTCTAGAAGTAGAACTGAGGAATATAAGCCCTAATGTTTTAAACTTTTCTGGGTCTATAGAAGTTAAGCAAAGAAAGAAATTCCCATAATAACCCATAGTTGAAACTTCTTCAGTAGATAAAAATTATTGCCCTGGGCAATGAAAGCTAGGTTTCATATAATAGAAGAGATTAGCTGTAGAAATATAGGAGAATACCATATTTTCCCCCTGTAGTGAATTCTACTTTTCATTGATATAATAGAAAAGAAACAAGATTCAAGAAACCAAAAGCCGTATGATTACTGTAAATTATTAGCCAAGTGCTAGTCTCATATGTTAATTAAAACATTTACATTTACTTTACTATGAGAATTCACTTTTGCTTCTAAAAGTGCAAATGATGGTTTTTTTTTTTAACTATAAGAATAAAAGAGCTTAGAATTACATTTAAAAGATTCTATCTTCATAAAACGTATCACTTTGTAGACTAAAGGTGAATTGGAGAAAATTTTGCCTAACATAAAACCATTTTTGCTAGTGTTCTTGTTCTATATCTCTTAAGGAAACCAGGGACGATATTCTATGGTCCTTCTATACAAGCCTCCTCCTGTGGAATGCTGGTTAAAGCATGAATTAGTTAGTTTACTCGCTAAGTCATGTCCGACTCTTGCGACCCCATGGACCATATCCCGCCAGGCTCCTCTGTCCATGGGATTTCCCAGGCTGCAATACTGGTGCCATTTCCTTCTCAGGTTAAAGGATTAAGTTATTTTAACTCATTTCAAAGGATTAAAAGTGTATTTGAATTACTACCTTCTACGTCCTTAAAATAGTAAATAATAACCAGGCATTGAAGGGGAGAAAATGTCATGCTTGCCCATGTTCCCATATTAAAGTATCATTATTAACAGTCTATGGAACAAAACCTGGGTAAGAGAAAAGGTGCTACATCATGTTCTTTCTTTTTTTTTGATGAAGGTAAGAATTTTATGTACTCCCCCTTTCACCCCGGAGCTCATATGATTTGGAGTTCTCTGTGACATTAGCAAGATCAGTGTTGAAAAGACCTGTGGAAAATGGAGGATTTCATAGCTGGATAAGATCCCAGAAATTAAAACGTGAGTGAAAAAGTCACCTGAAAATAACTCGAGGGAGCATCTCACTAAAAAAGCCAGATGAAGAGAAAGTATCTACAAGAAATGACTGAGCAACAGGCCATGCTGCAAGTATTCTGACCGGATCTGACCCTGCAAGACCTGGAGTCTTCCTCTTGATGTTCCACTTCCAACATAGTTCACTGGGAACAGGGAAAGTGAAAGTATTCTTTGCTCAGTTGTGTTGGATTCTCTGTAACTCCATGGACTGTGGCCCGCTAGGCTTCTCTGCCCAAGACATTCTCCAGCCAAGAATTCTGGAGTGGCTAATCACTCTCTTCTCCAGAAAATCTTCCTGAACCGAGAATCAAACTCAAGTCTCCTGCCTTGCAGGCAGATTCTTTACCATTTAAGCCAGCAGGAACAGTCTCTTTCCTTAACTTGACTCCTTCCCAACCTTCCACTTTCTGTGTAAGAAGGAAGTTAGAGGAAGGTTCCTTGCTCTACCTCCTTGTGTAAGACACCTGAATATCCAAATAGCACCCTCTTTATCCTCCATGCTGAGTGCACTCCGAGAGTTACATGATCTTCAGTACCATATTCTTGGGACAAAACTGACATGAGTCAGAAGTGATAAGCCCAGAATCCTAGCATCCTCTTCAGAGTCATCAACCTCTCAAACACCTACACATTCTCCATAAATCTCCCCAGTGTGTTCTGCTTACTGCTATACATGAAGTTGGACGCCAGCCTCACCTTTATTCTCTTTAAAGTCCACAAACATATGTTTGTATTTGGTTAATGGAAGTTACCTAAGTTTTCAAAAGCACACACTTAGATTGTCTTAAGTTTTCATATGTGTGGTTATTACTTTGTCTGCCTAAGTCTTCATATTTGCAAACATATCACATCAGATGCAAACACTGAGGTTGACCTGAATTGTGTAACAGTCTAGTAGACCAGGGTTCAGTCCCTGGGTTAGGAAGATCCCCCTGGAAGAGGGAATGGTAACCCACTCTAGTATTCTTGCTTGGAGAACCCCTGTAGGTAGAGAGGCCTGGTGGGCTACAGTCCACAGGGTCCCAAAGAGTTGCGTTGCAAGGAGGTAGACATGATTGAAACAACTTAGTACACATGCAGGCAATGATATTGATACAATAGCTTTACAGGAGCTGTACTGAGGCTTTATAAAAATAAAAATATTTTCAAGAATTAAAGAAAGTGTTTATTTTGTAATTCATATAGCCTCTTTCCCTCTTTTCCATGTTTTTTATATAAATAGAATCCAATAATAAAGCAAAGCTACTATACTGATTCAAGCAAACAACCAACCACGTGTATTAAAATTTTCAGTATTTTTAAGCATTCATTTGAAGCTATATATCTTCTGATTTATTTAACCCAATCATATGGGTGTTATGCACATTTATTGAAAGATTAAATTCACAAGTTGGATATTTTTGTTTAGTTATAAGAAGACATTGTTAGAACTTAACCATTTACCATTTTCAAAGATAGACGTCAATCCCAAAGCCATCTAAGCTAACTCATTGTCTTAACCTAGAGCTCTGATGTGTACTTTTACACGTAATATATTACATCATAATATATGATGGAAGACATGTTTAAAGGTCCCTAAATTCATGGAATTTGAAGTACTGTATATTTTGAAAAGGTTTTGCTATGCAAATGAAAGACCTTCTAAGTGGCTGTCGGGTAGTTATCTCACATTTTCTGTGCTCTTCCTCAGATCTAGCTCTGTAGACATTCACTATCTTATTGAGAAGCACTTTAATCTCCCTGACCTCTTCATTCTTTGTTTGAGGACAACTAGGGGGTGGAAATTGTTTTGATTTCTTTTCTTAAAAAGAAATTTCTGTCCCTGAAAACCTTGATACATCAAATCACATCGTTTCTAGACCCAGGTCACATTTGAAGGGCTGTGTGGGCACAGTACAGCATCAACAAAAATAAGCTGAAGTCCCCCTAAATCCTAGTCACTGTAACTCTGGGTGACAGATTCACGCTGCTACTAATCAATTTCACACCAGGGAGAGGCACATGGTAGAAACATGCAGATTGAGAACAGCAGAGAAGTCGCTTGGAAAATGTCTGAAAACCAGAGCTTTCCAGCCTCACTTCTGTGTGCCAAAATGCAAAAACATATGCTTGCCCCTTATTTTTTGCTTTTTTTTTTTTTTAAGTAGAGAAATTAGCTCCTGTCAGACTGTTGCCTGCTCCAAAAGCTACACCACTAGTAATGGTAAAAAGCTTTGCCATTTCTAAGGAAAATTGCAGAGATGGGGGTGGGGGGGGGCAGGGAGAAAATCAGTCTATTTGCCTATTACCAAAGCAAATTAGAAACTGTTATCCACTCAGTTTCCATTCCTTCTATATTTTTTAATACAGTTGTCAGGGTCAAAATCAGTTTTCTGAATTACTGCTATTACTGACATAATCTGATGTTGGTATTTTCAGTTCCTGACAAAGAGATTCAGGAAAGAGGTAAAATCTTATATCTCACCTAATTAGGAAATCTGGAACTTCAGAATCAGTTTATGTAAGGGAAGAATTGAGTTTCTTTGTTACCTTCATTTACATTGGGCAGACACTAAGATCTTTGAAACCCATTTGTCAGAAATTAAAGATAGTATTTGATATGAGCTTAAAATTTTGTTAATTGATCTAATGAGAAGTTTAAGGACATAAAAATCAGTATTTTTCAAGTGACTTCAGTGGCATGGATGAGTGTAGTTGATCAGATTTACTTCTGCACATAAGGCTGTCTGAAGCTTCATTTTTCAGGGTAAGAGAAGGTAAAAAATGAAATTAACTGAATAAACATCTGGAAAACAAGGATAAAAGATTGAAAAAGCCACAGCCCAATATTTGCATCCAGATGCAACAATAGAACAGGAAATGTGTACTCAAGTATCAGTTCAGTTCAGTTCAGTTCAGTCGCTTAGTCATGTCCGACTCTGTGAGACCCCATGAATTGCAGCACACCAGGCATCCCTGTCCATCACCAACTCCCGGAGTTCACTCAGACTCACGTCCATCGAGTCCGTGATGCCATCCAGCCATCTCATCCTCTCCCGTCCCCTTTTCCTCCTGCCCCCAACCCTTCCCAGCATCAGAGTCTTTTCCAATGAGTCAACTCTTCGCATGAGGTGGCCAAAGTATTGGAGTTTCAGCTTTCGCATCACCTTCCAAAGAACACCCAGGGCTGATCT